>JANHGC010007233.1:0-17720 GCA_027560395.1 Boaedon fuliginosus
ATTTGCTTTGCCTTCTTGCAAGTCACTTGTATCCAATAAACGTTTTCCTGAATGAAGATTTGTTTCATCAGTTCTTTTGTCTTTTGGATGAACAGTGAGGCAGGACCTTACAGGTGGTTTGCAAAATGCTTGTACAAGTAGTCCTGATTTGCAGCCATATGTTCAGTGACCATTTGAAGTTACAACAGCATTAAAAAAAAGTGACTTATGATTGTTTTTCAAACTTATTTTATTTATTTGATTTATACCCCGCCTCTCTTCCCCGGTTAAGGGGAACTCGAGGCGGCTTACAACCATTACAGTATTCTTGTGATCACCTGATGAAAATTTGGATGCTTGGCAACTGGCTGCAGTTTCCCAGGATCATGTGATCAACTTTTGCATACTTCTGAGAAAGTCAGTGGGGAAGCCAGATTCATCAACTACTGTGTTTCTAACATAACAACTTCAATGATTCACTTAGCGACTGTGGCAAGTAAGGTAGTAAAATAGGGCAAAACTCACTGGCTAGCAATGGAAATTTTGAGCTGAATTGTGCTCGTAAATCAAGAAGTACCTGTACCACATTAGGAGCATGTGAGTGTCTTGCGAATAGATCCACATATCTTGTTCATAACTGGGAATAGCAACCCTCTTCTGAATCTTCCCAAAAAAACTGCAGAGATTAGTCCAGGCAGTTGCCAGGGGTCAACACTGACTTGAATGCAATACACACACATACACATTGAAAAGAGATAGAAATACAATGCAAACTTCTTTCATAGAGGAAGAAGAGATTTAGGAAGTGGAAAGATCACTTGACAAAGTCTTAGTCAATCTTCGAACACTTAGTGACTTTGTTCTCTAGTTTTATAGCCAACATTCCACTGGAAATCAGTTTTTGTGCGCGCGCACACACACTCATACCTGCTTGCGTGATTTTTGAAAATAGGGAATATTAAAAGCTAATATAAAAACCTTAATACTGAACTGGAATGGAACTTATGTTGTGATTCAGCAAATCATTTTTATTTTATTTATTTATTTATTTATTTATTTGTATTTATACTCCGCCTCATTTCCCCTGTTAGAGGGAACTCTAGGCAGCTAGAGTTTATTTATTAATATTTATATTTCCTCTGCAATGCATATTTGAAAATGCAGAAATTCCTTTTTGTCTAAACTTCTCTTTAGTATGCTATGCTTTTAGATGGCATGTATGTTTTATAAACTGGAAGTTGCTCTACCTGTTTCTCACAGCTTCATATATTTAAATGAGTGAAAAGCTGAATCTATCTTCTCCCCCCAAATATGTAAGAAACTGCAGATCAAGGGCTATGGATGGGACACCACCAAACAAAAGATATATAGACAAATAATATGCTAGCATACATATACAGCATGTTATACATTTTTTTTTGCAGAATTGAGATTGGCTGTGGGTGTTAACAGCACAGGATATGGGGGACAAAAAATGTAAAATAGTCTTTAGAAAAAGACATGACACCTAAGACTCATAAGTGAACAACTTCAGCAGGAATTGGTGTAATAATTTGTGGCCATGCAGCGAAATGGCCAAGTATATCTGAAGGCTAAAGATAAAAAATGTTTTGCCAACCTGTCTCAATTCTCTGAACTTAGAATCAATATTTTCTTTTAGAGCTGCTCCCTGAATATGATTGTTATTTCAGCTCTTATCACAGGACAATATTTTTCACAGTTTACAAATATGTTTAGATGATGGATACTCCAGTGCTGTCAAAAATCTAATTTTAATTGAGATATATGACTTGAGTAATTCAATGGTGAGATCATCTAAACTTATTAAATTGCCACTCGATATGTCAGAAACCATTTTGACACCTAAATTTAAGATTTTTTAATACGCTATCCATAAAAAATAGTATCAAGAGATTGTTAAATTTATTGTAAGCTTCTAAACATCTCTACAATCAAAACCACTTAGATCCATCATATGAGCTAAATAAATAGGAAAACAAACTTCCCAATCCCTGCAATTTATAAAGTAAACCGCAAGTGATAATTTGGTATGACCTTGGTTCATTTTGGATTCTGTTTGGTGATGGTGGGAACTTTAACCTGAAACTCTACTTCACATTTCAACAAATATACCATATAATCAAGTTGAAGTGATTAAATTGTAAATAACTCTAAGACACAAAGAAAATATAACCTATTTTGAGTTTTTCACAATAATTTGTTTTCTGTACAGTGATTAAAAATTCCTATAGGAAACTTTTTCAACTTGATGTCCTCCACTTGAGCTAAACTATACTTTTTGACATTCTCAGGAAGTAGCTCACTATCCAAATGGTTGACTAATAACAAACACTCACCAACATGCAATTAGAAAGTGCCAGTGTAATTAAAATAAAATATTGATTGCTCTGCAGAACTTTATTAGTTTGGTAGAAATGTTCCTGAAGTACTTCATTTATTCTCTGAAGTACTTCATTTATTCTCATTTGTTCATTCAAATGAAAACTTGCATTTACTCTAATACTATGAATATCATACTATTGTTACTTTGCGAGACCTATTCTTGGATGCAGATAGGAAAACAATTAGTTATTGTCCTGTGAATGCTAAATTTTGTACTTTCCAACTATTTTGAAGTTCATTGATTTTTCAGCATTCTAAGCATATGTAGTATGCATTCTAAGCATACTACAAGCACCACCCAATTTGTGGAAGGTGGCTACCTAACAGGCTGTTTGCAAGATAATCTTTACTTTAGATATCCCATCTTGCATGGAATAATAGAACAATGCTTTGGTTTTGGTTGCATACTAAAAGTGTCAAAACTGATTAAAACTGACCTTACCATGGTACATGAAACACAGGTACAAGTAAGGTTGAAAACTTGCTAGACACTAAAAATTCAATTGACCAAAACCATGATGAGTGCAGACACCACTGATAACCATGGTAAATAGATTTCAGCTTGGAATGTAACAGGAGCAAATAATAAAGAGTATAGGTTAACAAATGAAATGGAAGAAAAAAAATAGTATGTGGATCTGAAAATTAATCAAAAATAACAGTGGGCATGCTATATTGTGTGATAAACAGGGCACATGGATCTGAAGATGAATGAATCAAAGATTAAAGTTGGTTGTGTGCCTGATATAGAAAATTAAGAATTGCAAGTTACTATATATACATGGAAAGAGGCTGGTAGAAGTAGATTAAGTTGTGCCCTTAGGTAGAGTCTCATTTATTTTGGCCATGTCATTCGAAGGAATTCACTGAAGAAAGCAAATGTTTCAAAGAGTTAGCTGTAAAAGGAAACTGGTCTGGCAAAACACACAGTGGCTGCACCCCATAGTTGATATCAGCCAGAGCATAGAACAACTCAAAAAAGCAGTGCAAGGTTGGAAAATGGGGTGTTGGTCACTTACCGTGAACTTCCATTCTCGGTGGATCCATGATGGGCTCGGTGACGTCAGGCAAGATCGAACTCCAAAAGGGGTGGAGCTCCCGCCAGGATCCCAGACGTATGTAGCTGAAACAAACTTAGAATCCCTGGGACCCCAGAAACAACCAATCTGGGAACTCCACCTTGAAACTCTTGACCTTTAATTTGAAAAATTAGAAAAATATAAACCTAGAACCTACGTGACTTCCAACGAAGAACGGTCAATAATCGGAAACCACTCACATGGAAGAAGACGAGAACTGAAAGACATAGCAATCCCCCTGTCCACCTACAAAGTCAGTAGGGCGGGGCACCGAGCCCATCATGGATCCACCGAGAATGGGAGTTCACAGTAAGTGACCAACCCCCCATTCTCCAGTGGAATGCCATGATGGACTCGGTGACATAGGATTGGGAGCAATACCCTAGCGAACCTACAGGAGGGATGACTGAAACGAGGACGAAACAGATTGAAGGACACCCCTGCCAAAAGAAAGGTCCCTAGATGCAAAGGAGTCAATTTTATAATAGTGGATGAACGAGTGAGGAATACTCCAAGTTGCCGCCCTGCATACTTGTTCCAAGGAGGGAAGCGTCCTAAAGGCTGCTGTGGTAGAGGCGCCCCTGGTGGAATGGGCCACTATTCCTTGGGGCAGCACCAGCTGAAGGGCCTGGCAGGCAGCCACGATGACCTCATGGACCCACTTGAAAATGGTTGTGGGGGACGCTCTCAACCCTCCCTTACCCTGAAGAAAAGGATAAACAGGGCCTCGGACTTACGAAACTCCACGGTTCTGTCAAGGTAGAACAGAAAAGCTCTACAGGCATCTAAGGAATGCCAGGCTCTTTCTTGGGAGAAAGGAGGATTAGGATAGGAGGGAAGGATGACTCTATGGAAGATGGAATTTACCTCAGGTATAAAGCTGGGATCGGAACGAAGAACTAACTTATCGGAGTGGAGAGAGACTAGGTGGGGAGCCATGAATCGGAGTGGAGAGAGACTAGGTGGGGAGCCATGAAGAGGACCACTAACTCAGACACTCTTCTAGCCGATACAATGGCCAGAGAAAGACAATTTTAAGTGTCAAATCTCTTGTGGAACAGGTGGTTAGTGGCTCAAAAGGAGCCCCGGACAGCATCTGGAGGACTAGAACTAAGTCCCAGGTGGGAGATCTAGGGACCAAGGAAGGATTATGGAGAGAAGCACCCCAGAGAATTTTTTTTCTTTTTTGACTTGGGGATGGGAAGAAAGGGCAGAACCGTTGGGGAAGCCCAGAACCGCAACGATGGCCTACACGTGTCTCCTTAGGGTCAAGGTGCTAAGACCCATGTCCATACCGGACTGAAGGAAGCCTAGAAGGTCTTTAATCTTAAGGCATTTCGGATTGATCCCCCTACCCCCACACCACCATTCTAATGCCATCCAGGTTGTGTTATAGAGGCGGTTAGTGGAACCTCAGCGACCTGCCATGAGGGTCAAGATAACCTGCGGAGAATAACCCCGAGCGGTCAGCCGGCACCGCTCAACCTCCATCCTTTAAGTGGAGGTGGGAGGGGTCGGGATAAAGGAAGGGACCGAGAGAGAAGGTCTGGATGGCAGGAGAGAGGGAAGGGCAGACTGACACACAGTTCTAGCAGGTCTGTGAACCAAGGGCGTCGAGGCCAGAACGGAGCTACTAGAACTACCTCTGCTCGTTCTCTCCTGATCTTTTCTGCTACCCTGGGGAGGATATTGGGGGAGGAAAGGGATATAGGAGACCCCGAGGCCAAGACTGGTGGAGGGCGTCTGTGGCCATGGCCTGGGAGCAGGGGTAATGGCTGAAGAAGTGGGGCAGATAGGTGGAGGAGTGGCAAGCGAAGAGATCCAGGGAAATCTGGCCAGAGCATCGTGACAGCTGCTGGAACACTTCTGGATGGAGCCTCCACTCTCCATTGCGATTGGTAAAGGCCTTTGCGCAAACGCTGGTGAATATGACATGGTTGTGTGAGATCAGATGCTGTATCTCCGTCAGTGCCCTGAGGACTGTTTTGAGCTTGAGATAGTTTATGTGCCTTTGGCATGTTGTCTCATCCACGTCCCCTGCGCGGTCGCGTGAGCTAGTTTAGCGCCCCATCCTGCAAGACTGGCATCCGTGTAGAGGGAAAGATGGTGTTCCACCACGATGGGAGATCCCTTGGATAGGGTCTGGTGATTTCCCCACCACTGGAGGTCCTCCCGGATCTGACTGTTTAGGCAGATCAGGCATTTCTTGTGTAGGGCTATTCTGGGCTGAAACAGGGTTCGGAGATTCAGCAGGGCCTTCGAGCGGAATTTCACCCATGGAACGATTCCGCTGCAAGAAATCAGCATGCCCAGAAGCTTTGACAGGAGAAGGATGTTTGACTTCACCTCCTGCAGGACCTGGGTCACCAGTGGAAAGATCCTGCCTTTTTGCTCGGGGGACAGAGAAACCAGGAAAGCTGAGGAATCTATCACCACGCCTAGGTGAAGGATATACTAGGAGGGAGCGAGCCAGCTCTTCTCCCAGTTTACCAAGAAACTCAGCGAAGAAAGAAATCAGATGGTCAGTTCCAAATGCTCCTTGGCCCGCGCTAGGGAAGGGGCCCTTACCAAGATGTCATCTAGGTAAGGAAACGGCCATCTCCTGAAGATGTGAGCTATAACTTATAAGTAAGTGTAACTAAAAGTTTGGTAAAAACCCTGGGCGAAGCCAAACCAAAGGGGAGCCCCCTGAACTGGAAATGAAAATGTGATAACAGAACCTCAAGAACTACCTGTGATCTGGGAGGATGGGGACATGTAGATAGGCTTCCCTGAGGTCCAGGGAGGCCATGAAGTCCTGTCTCCGAATGGACTGGAGAATTGAGCGGAGGATCTCCATTTTGAAGTGGGGTCATGCAAGGTGTTTGTTGACCCACTTCAAATATAAGATTGGTCTTGTCTCCCCCGACCTCTTGGGGACAGTGAAAAAATGTGAATATACTCCGTGGCCCCACTGGAGAGGGAGAAACCACTCCAGAGCTCCGATGTCCAGAAGATGCTGGATTGTGGACATCGTATGGAGATGTTTTAGGAAACGAGGGACGCTTTACCTGGATGAACTTTGGGCGAGGGGTGTTGGTAAATTCCAAACTGTAGTCCCAACTGATGGTATCCCTCACCACCTGTCTGAGGTGACTTCCCCCCAACGATCCCTGAAAAGGGCAAGACGATCACCTATACGCTGAGGCTGGTTGGCTAGATAGTCATTGGCGGCCCCTGGTACCTGGCCTGGAGGAGAAAGGCCTAGATTGGAAGTGCTTCCTTGGGTTTTAGCGTCGCAGCTGCCAGATTGGGGGCTGACCCGTTAACATTCGGAGGTTGATCATTGTTGCAGGGCTGAAAGGGCTGCTGTCTACACCGAAAAAAGGGTGTTGGACGGCGCTGCTGTCGCAAGGGCAACACCTTCCTGTTGCCCCTCGTCTCCAGGAGGAAAGGGTTGAGGTCTTCGCCAATTTTGAACACTTAAAGGGAAGGGAAACAAGCCTTTCATGGGCCGAGTTCTCAACGACCCAGTTCCGGAGCCCCATCCGCCACAGAGGAAGCCATGGCTCTGGCGGAAACCAGAAGAGCGTCGCTGGTGGCATCAGAGGTGAAGGTGAACATGGAGTGCTAATGGACTGGATGGCCAGGGGTTCCTCCAGCTCTAGCTGGCCTAGAAAAAGGGCCAGAACAATGTCCCAGAATAGCTTTGGGAAGGCTTCAGTGGTGAATATGTAGCCCGAACGAAGCTGCAGGAAAACCTCCCCTTCGCCGTCCAAAGTGTCGTCTCCCGGAGAAGAAAAATGGGCCTCCAGATCATGGGCCTCCACTCTCCCAGGTCATCCAGCTCATCCTCAGAGAGTCCTAGAAAGACCTGGGGAGGAGGGCTCTGGTCCCTACAGGTCTTGAGAGAGGGGGCTTCTGGTTCATCCAGGTGATGCAGTTTGTGGGACTTCTTAGAGGGGCCCAGAACAGGGTCCAGATTCGGGCCAGCAGCCATGGCCTTGAGAGCCACCCAAACTGTGGCCTGGATAGCCCCTTCTTAGTAATTCCAACATGTGTTCAAGGGCTGTAGCTCTGAAGTGCAGAAGCACCCCCAATGGTCCGTGAGGGGGTGGGAATGAGGGGTGTGGGGGTGTGTGGCTGTAAGAGAATAATTACTGGGGAAAGATCCTCCTGCAATGCCTGGAGGTTTCCCAGCTAGGACCAACCAGAAACTCCCTCCCCCAGCATCAAATATAATAGAAAAAAAAACCCTTTTAACTCTGAAGATCTGAATGAAGCAAAAAAGACGAGTTTAGAGAGTGACTGCTGATAGTGAAAGGCAATAACGGACTGGGGACTTGGAGGGTACTCCACCCCTTTTTAGAGTGATTTTGCCTGACTGAGGGGCAGACCCAATCCTACGTCACTGAGCCCATCATGGCATTCCACTGGAGAAAGTGAGATGCCATAGCCTCCAAATCTCAGAAATACAGCTTCCATCTCATTCTCAAATCTGAACCCAGAATAGAAGGGATCCAAATAACCGTTGTTGAAACCCTTTTAGCTGCCACCCTACCACTTTCTCTGCTTTCTTAATAAAGAGAATTTGGTGACAGAAGTATAGTATATCTATGATGAGCGCATATCACCTATTTCAAGACAGGTGACAGTGCAAACCTTACTAAGTTGAAAACTTAGAGTTCCCCTTGACCGGGGAAGAGAGGCGGGGTATAAATCTAATAAAATAAATAAAATAAACTTCAGTACGAAATTTAACCTACTTCCTACTTTATGCTAGATAAAATCAGTGTAGGAACTTGTTTGTTCAATTTACATCCATTATGTGGGAGTTACCCGAAAATATCACAATTTACTCTGAAGTTTGTCACATGGCTTACAATCTAAGTTTAAATCATTTTGACTGGTTTTTCAAACAACTACACAGAGAAAAGGAGTTTCAGTTTGAATATGAGTAAAGGATACATATAGCCAATGTAGTGGCAACCACAGAATTTGATCTGTGCTGGCTGTTTCATATTTACACATTATGGAATAGTAATTGTGTATATATGGAAACATTCTATGGAACCATTGAGTGTTTCACCTAGTATCAAATGTGTAACAGGCCACTAAACACTATCAACTAATTATTTTCAGGCTTTTTCTGAACGAAAAATGTGTCCTTTATGCATTATACCCAACTCCGTATGTCACCTGATTTTGGAAGTTTAACTTACATTAGTCAGTTTGCCAGAACAGACTCTAATTCAGGAGTAAAAATGTAAGTGAAAGTATATAGTGTTTACAATTTGAGATTTAATCATGCCACCAAAGTTCAGTTTCGAATAGAAACCTTTATTTGCATTATTATCCACATTCAAACAAAACAAAACAATATAAACAAGACCACATCCCAAATTAAATCCTTTGTTTAAAATGCCAGCGCCCACAGGCGGCTTTGTGTGATGTAAAGATCGATTGTACAAGTCATTTGAAGTGTAAACTAATTCCAGAACTAATTTTAAATACTGTATGCCTTTCTCCTGAGATAGCAAATATTGCTCTCATTTGAAGGCTGCCACAAGGCAGTCTGCTGCTAAATTGTCTATGCTAGTTTGTGCAACATTCAAATGGTTTCATCTGAAAAAGATTTTACTAAAGTAAAAGCATAAAGAAAAAAGTGTAGTTAGAAAGTACCTAAATTGGTTAACCAAACGCAAAGAATAAACAGGAAAAAAATGGAAGCACCCTGGCAAACAAATTGGATGGGATGAGAACGGGCTTATTACAGAGACAATTTTAAAAGACATCAGTACTTTCTAATCTTTTTAAGATAATAACCATCCAGATGCTGTACAATCAGCAGTACAGCTACTAAACATACTGCAGCACGATGCTTTTATTAAAAGAGAACTTTTGTAGCAAAGGGTTGAAATGAGGGGTCCTTGGTGCCTTCTGAGTTTCGTGATTTTTTTGCAGATGTTTCATTACCCAAGCAAGGCAACATCATCGGTGCTAGTGTTGACTATATGTCAGCTGCTTAGCAACTAGCTCACATTTATGACTGACTGCAGTATCCCATTGTCATGTAAACATAGTATGTAACTTTTTTGCCAGTTTCCAGCAGTTTGCTGGTTTCTGACCTGTTCTTATGATTGTGTGATTCACTTTAAAACCGCATGATTCAGATTTACAACCCTGTGATTTGCTTAACTATTGTTATAAAATCAGGTCCAGTCACTTGGGTGTGTCTTGTGACCATCATGACATTGTGACCAAAATTCCAGCCCCAATTGCGACTGAAAATTGATACTTTTCATCAGTACTTAAAAGACTGTACTTAAAAGACATCAGTACTTAAAAGACTGTTCTTAGTAGCAATTCAAAATGAAGTTTTTGAAATGTATGATTGTTTTTCAACTTAATAAAATTAAATTTGAAATTGTTGTAATCAAAGAAGGGAAAAGAACAAATACTGTAAGATTTAGAAATAGTCAGGAATATTCATATTCAGGAAGAATTAATTTGAAAATATAATAATAATAAAACCAGAATTGAAAAAGGAGAAAACAGAAATTTTGTCAGATGAGAGACCAAACTTTACAAAACAACTAAATTCACAGCTGTTACCAAAATCCTCAAGGCTTATAAAAATTGAAATTTTACCAACTGTTCCAACTTCATAGGAAGACTTCTCATATTACTCAGAATGCTTCCCAGGATATCAGAACACCCCCTTTCAAACTTGAAACTAGTTAGGGATTCATAAAGTATTGCACACTTCTGCTTTTTAGCTTTTTACCATGAAGTTGCACTTTGCACTTAAAATGGCTTCTAAAAAGCGTTGGTTTTTTTTCCTGTAATAAGATCCACAACACAACAAGCCTCAATTTTGAGGCACCTTGAATGCCCAGAAGTTGTGATATGAATGTGTGCAACGTATTTCCTCAATTATTTACTATTAAGATTTTAATATGTGATGAGATGTCGAGTTTCATCTAAATTACGCTTTAAATAATTACTCAGAGCTATTACAATTTAAACATTAAATATAATTCATTAACTTACAGATTAACTGATATTTCAGAAAAAATAAAAGAGTCAGGAAGCGTCTGGTCATTTGCAGAGAAAATATGCACATCAGAACACACATAACTCTGGATGAAAACTCAAATATTTAAAAGACAACTTTAAGAAAACGAAATACAATCACTGGGTGATAAAAAGGCAATAAGTTCAGTGTGTACTCAAAATACAGCAGCCTTGGAGTTGAAGAGAAAAGTAATTGTATCTCTCAGAATAAAATTGCAAAGCTGCAAATATTAAAATAAATTTCCAATACAAATCAAATACTGTAATGAAAATCACCAGTTTACATATTCAGGAAGAACTAATTGGAAAATGTAATAGGAATAATGAAACTACACACTACACTGCTTCAGACATTTTAATCTACCTTTTGAAATAGTTAATTCTGAATCACTACAGCTATTTTCCTGGAAAAAAGGCAATACACAGACTTTCATTTATTTGCCATAAATTGAAAAAAAACGATGGCATTTCTAGCCTTAAATTGTAGATAATGATATGAAGGGTAATGCATAAAAATAAATTTATTTGTTGCCCATATTGCAATAAGGTGTAATATAATTAATTGCCATTCATAAAAGATTCTGGGTAAGTTACACAAGAGATTTCGCCTCCAGATGACAGAAGACATTTAATACACACAAAAACATGTTCTGAGTAACACTGAATTTCTTTAAAAGTTAGCCAAGTGGCTTGGAGCAGAGGCTCTTTTGTTGAAAAAGCAGATTATATTAAAAATTCAACAAACTGTTAACAGCTAAAATGAGCCTTTTTGTCATCAAATTGCTCTCTATAAAAAAAAGTAACAAAGTGCACACTTAAGGTATAGAGAAAATTTTAAGACCACTAAAATATGCCCAAAATATCTTAAAAAGCCAGTACATAATTTTCTAAATAAATTGTCAGAAACCAAAAGACAACAAGGGCTATAGTTACCCAGCTCCAAAACCATTTAAATAATTTTTTAAAAATCCTATTTGGACGATTCTAACTAAGTTGAGTTTACAGAAATTATCTTTTGTTAAATAGCTTCACAAACTCTGCAAAAATGAGTTAGTGACCTACAAAAGTCATATATTTATCGTACAACATCTCAAGGTATTTACAAAACATTCACAAATAGTTTTGTTTCAAACTCTAATGTCTTTTTTGAGTTTTATGTGAAGTTCAGGAACTGTGATTATTGCTTCTATTACCATGATTAGAAACACAGTATGTAACAGCAATTTAGAATGATCTTAAAAGGGGGAGAGGTCCATCCAATCATTCTTAACCATATTGCATTTCCATATACCATTTTGTAAAGTGCACAATCCTGCACATCAGGGTGGAGATCTCTGTCAGAATTATATGTATCTCCCTGAAACCTTTTGGCATCAAAAGCATTATTTGGATTCTGTGACGGGTATGAGCTGAAATATCCACATCCGAATTCCAACATATGGAAGCAACCTTAACAGCAGCATGACGGTTGAGTGCTTTGTGTCCTGATTACATCAAGCCCAAGAACTACATTCTATTAGAGGCTCTTACTATGTAATTCAAGATTATTACTAAGATTTCTCCAGGCACTTTGGTCGGCCTGTGGTTATGGGCTTTAAATAGCTACCACAAACAGAATTAGTCTACAAACTATCTGCCCATTACACCTACTCAAAAGCTGTTGCCATGTTCCAATTGTAGAATGCCAAAGTAATATTTGACCCTTTTGAACATTACACAGTCACGCTTTGATTCTATCGATCACATCCAAACTTCATAACTTATAAAGTCACTTAGGAGGTCTTCATGGAAAGGGAGTGGTTTCCCCTCCCCCCTCCCATAAGGCTACATGTTTGACATGACACTCGTGCACTTTTCTGTAATACAGTTCACCAACATCTATGGCATCAGCCTGTTAGGGGATCCTGGCAGGATATGTCAGCAGTATTTCTGCAAAAAAAAGAACAATAGAAAAATGTAAGAGAAACAAGCACTAGAATATAGTGAAAGTAATATTGCAATTCTAGAGATTAAGTATATAAACATAAATTAATGGGCAATTAGTGCTTTGAACACTACAGAATGAATTTTGGTAGAAAGATGTCAGTTACATTTGAACTCGTATATTCCCAAGAACAAGATCCCAGAGTTTATGATTCCTGGAATGACAAAAAATTACAAATTCTTTATCTTGCAGAAAGCTAATGATAATCTATTGGAATAATATAGAATTGAAAATAGGTGAGAAAAAAGGAAATATACAAGAAAAAGACCAAGAATATCTAATTTATTAATCAGACCTGAAAATATTGAGAATATCTACCTTAAAAATAGACCCAAAGGTAATTTTTCCAAAAGGCAACTGGACTTTCTTGACTTTTTTTCCTTTGAAGATGTTTTGCTTCTTATCCAAGATGCTTCTTCAGTTCTTAAATGAAGAAACTTCTTGGATGAGAAGCAAAATGTTTCCAAAGGAGAAAAGCCAAGAAGGTCCTGTTGCCTTTTGGAAAAATTACCTTTGGGATAACCATGAGAATCTCCACAGATTTCTACATTAAAAGTACTTAAAGGAGCTGATCATGGCTGGTGACCTGTAGAAATTGAATGCCCCTTACCTGATCAGGACCCATGGCCATTCCTGACATAGGCATAGTACTGATATTCATTTGGGCCATGTGGCTTCCACTACTGTTCATATGCATCATATTGTAACTTGCAGGATTCCCTGGGTGGCTGAACTGCTGCTGTGGAAAAGAACTACAAAAAAAAAAGATAAATTATTGAATATACAGTAATTACAATTTCACAAGACACAATAGGAGATGGTAGCAATACCATCAATATCGAAGTGGCTTTCAAAATGGCAGACATCATTCAAGGTGAACAAACATAACATGATGCATAGCAATGGTCTCTGATTGATTTTAATTTCTATTTTTCTTGTACTTCTTAAGATTTCTGAGGTCTGCAATATTAAAGTTCTGAATCTTTAAAATCAAATACTCTTTTATCTGAACACAACGCTTTACGTATTAAATATAAGTGGGAATAACCTAATTCCCCTTGACCAGGGAAGAGTTCCCCCGTGAGGGGTGAAGAGAGGCGGGGTATAAATTCGAGTTCCCCCGTGAGGGGTGAAGAGAGGCGGGGTATAAATTCGATAAAATAAAAATAAATAAATAAAGAGAGGAGGGGTATAAATCAAATAAACAATAATAATAATAATATATATAACAGAGTAACATGTTCAGGTTAAGATCTAGATAAAAAGTTTATTTGGCATTAAAAATATCAAAAATAAAAAGTATCAAAGCCAACAGTGCCTTCTGCAAACAGTGTGTACAGTAATTAATCACTGATGGAATCAAGAGAATGAAACAACGACTATTTGAGGAGCAAAGGTCACAGAAGTTCTTACTTTGACCTGTAATCTGAAATTCTCTCTTACAAGCAATTTTCTCCTTTGCCATAGTGCCTGTTACATTAAATAGGCCACATCGTCTATAGCCTCTCTACCATACAAGGAAATGAGTGAAACCTCACTGGAAGGACTCAGCCATTGGAGCACATTTTTCAGAAAATTCCAATTTTTTTATCTATTTGTAGTTTTAAGGATCTGCTAACAGTTGAAACATCAAGCTGCAGTTAAGCTAAAATCTGAAGCAAAAGTAGAAAAGGAGGCCAGAGAAAGGGTTCTTCCTCTATTATTTTCCCTGTTATTGAAAACCTGCATTGGTGCCGTCATTGTCATCCCAAAGATGCCAAGATTCTTCTCTCACCTGTTCCTGGCAATGTTTCCTGAAGGCCACCCCTTCATCTCTGGCGTTGGGTACATTGGTGAAGCCTGGGGATGTGGCAATATTGAATTTTGCGAGGGTCCAACTCTTTGAGCCATTATGGCATTAGGAGGACTTGATACCCTGCTGAAGGCAGGATCAGGTTGCTGGCTCATTCCTTGAACAGGACATAGAGTAACAGTTTGGTCATTATTGCTAATTCAATAAACTTTTGTTTAAGAAAGGAATGCTTTATGTCTTTATCAACACCGATCTCTGGTAATAATTAGTTCAGCATATAGTTCAGAAGATAGACCCTAGAAAGGATTTCCTATATTTGAGTTTTACTCATTTTTAACAAGTCTTTGATCATATAAAACTGCTACTGAACTGCAGACATTGTTCTCCTATTGGTATGTATGTATGTATGTATGTATGTATGTATGTATGTATGTATGTATGTATGTATGTATGTATGTATGTATGTATGTTCATTGTGCTATTGCTAAGTCAGGACTGTGTCTAATCCACAATGTATTATTCCTTTAGTAAGTAAAAGATTTGCAACAACATGCAATTTGAAAGTTCTTCTATCAGAACTTACAGAAAATGGTTTTCAAAATGTATCTTCATCTGATTTAGTCAAATCCTCACTAAAAAAAATACCCTGTAGTACAGTAGAAGATAGCATTATTTTGAAAAGCCATAATATTCAAGAGAACTGCATCTTTACTTCTATGTCAGTGTTAAAAGGTCAAGACACCCTCTTCTCTAATGGATTTTGATATTAATCAAACTGATGTACTTTCTTCAATTTCGCATGTTGCAAACAGATATGAACATATATTCACCTAGTATATTTATGCGGTTGCTAGATGACTTGATGGTACATAATCAATCAATCAGTCAATGTGATCAGACTGACTAATTTGAACCCATTCTGAAAAATTTAAATTGTTGGAACGAAGGAGAAATAATTTGAACATAGGAAACCAAAGCAACAAATTTAAGATACGTGTATGCTCTCTAATCATTTCACTGGCAGAAGAGAAACATTTTGAGCAATTAAGAAATAAATGAGCAGTAATTGAAATCAAAGCCCTGCAATCAACATAATTGCAAAGTGAATTAAATATAAAGATAAATGCCATCTAATCTTAAACGTCTCGCTGACAATTCTATTTTAGATCATTTGAAAATTACCAATCTCCCTCCTGCTTATATTTATTTATATTAAGCTTTCGACCTTAAGTTCACAGGTACTTCATTTATGCCAACATTTAGGTCCAGAAGAAAGAGGAAGAAAGCTGAATCAATGAAATGAGTACCATAATTTGAAGAGTACGGAAATTGTTGGGGTGGGACAGGAGCCATCAGAGAGCCTGTAACAGCACCATCGATGTTTCCTGAGGCTGCCACATTCGGGGGAGGACTGAAGGCTGGAGGTTGTTGCTGTTGCTGCTGCATCATCATGGCCATTCTTTGCTGTCTGAGATGATGACTTATTAACTCCCTGTTGCGTTGTGCCACCATCTGAGCATTAAGGAAGCCTTGCTGTTAAGACCAAAATAAGAGAATAGGGAATAAGCCATACACCATAAAAATATTTAAGTGTGTGGTAATACTTATTTAATAAATTAAAACTCTGATGGAAGATGTACATCAATTCTACAGTGAAAACATATATCATGATCTAGTATACACTATTTCAACTCATTGTCTGTCCGCTCTATTTATGCAACCAAAATCACACAATCCATGCAGAAGAGAGCAGTATTGTGTTAGCCCAACCTCTGAACAGATTAATAATAGATCAGGGGTAATATAATAGATCAGGGGTGTCAAACTGGATTTCCTTTTTTAAAAAAAGTTTTTTATTTATTTTAATGTTTGAAAATATCATCCATCATCAGACTTCATGTTACAAGGGTTACAGAATAATAATTCAATTATCATTACATTCACATATTAATAAAATGTTGCAAATTCTATGTATTATGAATTCTTTGCTAATCTTAAGTAATATTAATATAATTAATAAAATTAACTACTTATACATACTCCCTTCTTCATTCTACTCCTTTAAGTCTATCTTCCAACCAATTATAAAAAACTTTCCATATTGTATAATATTCACTATCTTCTTTTTCTTTGATCATTAAAGTTAATCTGTTCATCTCAGCACACTCTAAAAAATTTTTAATTACCATTTCTTCACTAGGTATTATTAATCCCTTCCATTGCTGCACAAATACAATCCTAGCTGCTGTCAACACATGAACCATTAAGTATGTATCTTCCTGACTATATGTTCTTGGTATTATTCCCAATAAAAATATTTCAGGTTTCATTTCTATATATTGTAATGTCATTTTTTCTAACCATTTTCATATTTTCAGCCAATATTTTCTTGTTTCTTCGCATGTCCACCCGTTATCATAATATGATCCCGGTTCTTGGTGACACTTCCAACATTTCATGGATTTATTTTTAAATATTTTGCCAATCTCACTGGGTCGAAATGCCAGCTATAAAACATCTTATATAGATTTTCTCTGTATGCTGTTGTTATTGTCAAAGAGTAATTCCTCTCCCAAAGCATTTCCCATTTTTCAAGTTCAATATCTAAATTTTTTTGCCCATTTACTTGTTCTTCTGCCATTTTAAATCTTAATAAATAGTCATATAGTTTAGTTATCAATTTTTCATCCTTTCCTGTCAGTATATCATCCAATTCCGTATTCTTCTCATAAAAACCATATTGTTTCTCATCTTCCTCGTATCTTGATTGTATTTAAAGAAATGAGTACCATGAAATGTCTATTCCTTGTTTAATCAGCTCTTGTTTCTTCTTTAGTTCTCCATCTTTAGTTAATATATTTTTATATCTAAGTATCTTTTCCAGATTTATAAGATTTGGATATATAATTGCTTCTATTATTGATATTCATCTCGGATTTTTTATATAATGTTGTTCTTTCACTTTTTCCTATATTGTCAATAGTGCCTTTCTCATCACATGTCTCTTAAAGTATCCATGTGTTTTACTTCTTTGGTACCATAGGAATGTATGCCATCCTGTTTATAAATTGTGGCCTTCCAGTGTTAATAATCTTTCATTCCACAATTGTATCCATTCTTTCAACCATACCAGTCCCGCACTTTAGTAATATAGTTCCCAGTCCGGAAGGGCAAAGCCACCTCTAACTCTTGCATCTTGTAGTAGTTTTAATTTAATTCTTAGTTTCTTCCCTTGCTAGATAAATTCTTTGAGGGCTGGATCAGCATTGTGGTTCTCCTCCACAGGCCGGCAGGTGGGGGCGGAGAGCAGGATGGACTCTTCCTGCAGGATTATGCTGGCCAAAATGGGCCACCTGGAGGCCTCAAGGAGCAACCGCGCGGCCCAGTTTTGGCCAGCAAAGTACTGCAGGAGGCTGTGGAGGCCAAA
>JANHGC010007233.1:51566-63314 GCA_027560395.1 Boaedon fuliginosus
TTCCATCCTTTCTAAGGTCGGTGAAATGAGGACCCAGACTGTTGGGGGCAATAAGCTGACTCTGTAACTGCTTGGGGGAGTGTTGGAAAGCTCTGATAAGCAGTATATAAAATCTGAGTGCTGTTGCTATCCATGTTGTAAACTGCCGGGAGTCCTTTGGGAGTTGGGCAGCATAAAAAAATGTAATAAATAAATAAATAAATAGGGAAATCAGTTACCCCAATTGTCACGGCTGATTTCTATTTGATGAGGGCAGCTCATTTTTTGAAGTTTCTTTTTCACAACTATATACATTCCTGTTTCATGATCTGGCAGGAAATAACTCATTTAATCTGAATTACATAGGCTCAATAGTACAATACCCAAATCACTTGTACATTCTAAAAAACAGGAGGTTAGCCAAAACAGACAATGAATGAAGCCGTCCAAGAATGCCCATACAAGTAGCCTATTGTGTTTTGTACATTTTAATTGCCATAGATTGATTTAATTTCAAAAGCACAAACTACTGCAGGCTTTACAGCAGCCAAAATGTCACCTTCATGTTGAACATATTACTATTTACTCTTACGTTCTTCTTAAGTAATCAAACATACTGTATCGTCCTTTGAAGTCAACTAAACAGCCTTTATGATAAATACTTAGAAATACATAAATATCAAGAGGAAAAAAAGTTCCATTTAATAATATTGAAACAGGTAATTTGAGCCATAGCTTATGTTAATAGCTTTACAAAAAAAAATCACAGCTTAATGTATAGTATCCTTCAATAAAAACAATGAAGTTAATATTTTGAATCTATATGGTAATCCTTTTCTTTTTTAAAAAAATATACCTCAGTCAAAACTTTATCTTATTTTCTATTATGATTAAGAAATACAGTTATGCAAACTGACTAAGGAGCAGATCCTGTCAAGACATGTTTCATTAATCATATAATTAGCAGCTGGAAACTACAGCAAAGTTCTACAAGAATCAGTATTTGCATAAATTAGAAAATCCCTTAATCTTCTATCCCTAAATTTTGTTTTGTATTATATTGTGCAAAGAACCATAATATGGTTTCGGGAAATGCTCAAGATATTAGAAAGTGTGCTTTCAAACAGCATTTTCTTACGTTACATAGGAAACCACTACTAAAACTGAATAATCTGCTTTGTTGTTGTTGTTACATTTTTATCCCATCTTTTTCTTTTCTATATATAAAACTCAAGGAGGCAACATATTTAATACTCATGCCTCCTCTTTTCTCCACAAGAACAACCCTTTGGGGTTGGGGGGGTGCTGGGGTGTGTGTGTCAAAGTCATCAGCCAGTACCTAAGAGAAGCCTAGAACTCACACTCTCCCGATTTCTAGAACAACATTTGCATCGCTACACCAAACTGGCTTTCTAGTTGAACAAATACAAGAAGCAGGGGGAAAATCCTATCTAGCACAAGTAAACAGATCTTTGACTTTCTGCTACTGTTAATTAGTATACATTTTATCTAGAAATTTATATGCACTCATACAAGTATGCAGAACTTCTGACCATGTTGTCAGTTGTTTCATTTGTTTAATGGAGGGATCCCTTTGTATATGCAAATATATAAATCTGATACCCTTAGAATAAATTACACTTCAGACAGAACTGTAAAATAGAATCCCCTATTTTATATGTGAGTTATTACAAATTAAACTCTCAGATTCTGCCACCATTCCCTTCTTACACCAGATTATATTTTTTCCTTGTAAAAATGTCCACTTTCAAACACCTAAAGAAAGGATTCATTATATAAGGTTAAAGCATGACTCTACTTTCTGACTGTGCCTGTTCTACACATCCTGGCAACAAGGTCAATTCATAATTTTGTCAGCAAGTCAAAACTAATTGGAGAGCAAGATAAGTTCAATAGGCAGTTTCATCATATTCTGATTTAATATCCCGGCTTATAAGCAACAATTAAGCAAATAGTTTAGATAACACTTGAAACTACAGTTTAACAAGTCAGAACATATACTGAAATTATGTATGCGAGGGGAAGAGCAAACAAAACAGGGCTCCTCAGATTGACACAATTATATATATCAGATCTATATATTCAGACTGAGACTAAATATAATTAGAGATCACAAAGAACAAAACTGAGGTGAAACGCAGTAGATGGTCTGAAACTATAAGATGAACTACAATACTGAATTTTATACTATTTAGACATCCTCAAATTCTACAAAATCCACTCTGATGCTATTGCTATATTTATGCCAAGTTCAAACATTTCGACCCAAAATAGCATGTTTTCAGTCCAAGCATGAATCCAAGAATGAGTCATTAATCTATTTGTTCATCCTTTCCTCCTCCTATCCCTAGCTTCAATTATATAACTCTGATTTAAGCTGTCACATTTCAGAATTATAGACCAGTCTATAGCACAGCTGTAAAGAAATCAAAAGTATTTGTTCCCATTTTTATTTAGTCACATTAAAGCTTTTTTATCTTCCTGTTCTTTCCTTGCAAGCAAGGCTAGGGCAACTCCTGCCTAAGAAACTGGAAAATAGATTACAGCAATGATGGGAGGGCAACATTTGAGGAATCACCCATGGATCTCCTTTGACCTTCCAGAAGAAGCACAGATGCTGTCAATGGAAGGGGGAAATAACCTTGAGGACATGGAAAAAGAGCACCAAATACAAAATAAAGACTTAATATCATCTAAGAGAAAAATATAAAAAACAAAAAACACTTTCCAGTATCCCAGCCAAATAATGAAATTTGGGGAGCTGGGAAGATCTACGACCAAATAGAGCCTAGAATTGCCAATCATTGTAAGTCAAGGCATCTAGATGATTGGACTCAATTATGTTGCAAGTGGTTTTTAAGTGAACACCTCAGTCATTAAGCAAACACAATGGTCATTAAGCAAGCATCATGGTAATTAAGTAAATCCACCAATCCCAGTGGTAAAGGTGAGCCAGTTGCCAAACACCTGAAATGAGGTCATGGGACCACAGAGGCAGTTGCAACTCCATACTAGGCCCTAAGAGGCTTTGGGGAGGGCGGTTCCTCTTAATTTCAAACTTCTCTTAAAGTGACTGGTCATTAAGCAAGGACTGCCTGTACTATAGTACAACTCATGCCACTAGGAATTTTGAAACTGCTTGCCTTGATTTTTCAATTATGTGACATATCTTTAAAAAATATTAAAATGATTTATTTATCCCTTAAGTTAAACGATTTAAAAGATCTGATAAATTACATTGAATTGTGATGCGAGTGATTTGCATTGATCAAAGAAAGAGCAGCAGGTATATCAGTTACAGAAATATAATAAAAAAGAGGCAAAGATAACAAACCCACTTCCCAATGACAGACCATTTTAATTAACAGCATAAGAATTTAAGAATTAGAAACAAGTAACTGAAGCCTCCAAGCAGCTTTGGAAAATATTCCAACTTAGCCTAGTTTCGAGACACAACATACTGAAAATAAATACCAGACTTCCTCATTCAGACACTCCTGAAATAAATCTTGCAATGCAAATGTTTCTCAAGTGAAGGCAAAGAAAATAATATGGTCATTAATGTATGCCTAGTAGTTTAGATTATGTTGTATAGTCAGAGAGTTAACAAACATTTGAAGAATCAAAGGTGATCAAGTCCCACCACCAAAAGGGCTTTTTATATAGTTCTTTACAGTTTTACATCTGGAACTGTTTTATTCGCCAAGTAACTTCTATGCCTATCCAACATTCTAGTTAAAATATCTCCAGTAAAAATGTATCAGTGAAAGGAAACAATCTATAAAGTTTTCATATTCGGTTTTTGTTCAGAGGTTACATGTCATCATAGAAACATATATGCAGGGAAGATTTGCATTACTAGGAACAAGATTACATGTCAAGAAATCTGTAATCTTGCATCCAAATACAGTAAAGTATTGTGTGTGTGTGATCAGAGTTTCTTCCATGATCTCATAGTGGTAAACAGAACAAGGATCTGGGAAATTCAGATATATCCAAACACAGCATCAGAAACCTCAAAGCAGTTGACAATTATTATTCTGTTTTTTGATGACCTGTGTCTTAATATGAATTCAAAGATCTGCTTTATTTTCTAGCACTTTGCTATTTTTTCCTTTAAAAATAATTGCAGAATGAACTTTGTGAACCTTTTTTTTTTAATTTCTCCTTAGGGTTGTTTAGAGTCACTATGACAGTGATGGCTAACCTTTTTGGCACCAAGTGCCCAAAGCATGCACGCACGCATCCCCAAAATGCAATATGTATGCACCCCCGTGCATGTGCCCACCTCCAGGCATGCACACATGTCGCCCATGCATGCATCCTGGGGCCTTGCGCATGCATGCAAGTTCCCGTGCATGTGCCCATGTGCGGCATAGACCCAAAGACCAGCTTGCCAGTGGAAGGGGTGCGTATTAATACGTGGCAGAGATGAGCTGGGGTGACAGCTCACGTGCCCACAGAGAGGGCTTTGCGTGCCACCTCTGGCATGCATGCCATAGATTCGCCATCACGGCACTATGATCTTCTTTACTACCATTCATTCAATACTATTTTTAAAAAGCAACACAAATAAAATAGATATTTTGCTGATCCCAGGTGTTAAGTAATCAATGTTCCTCCATAGACTTCTTTTAAACCTGTCAATCTCTCTGCCCAACCTCACTGTTTAAACAATAAATGAATAAATAAATAATTTTTTTTAAATGCTGTAAACTAAAGCAAAGCACCAGCATCTATCATCATTTTTTGTAAGAATGAGTCAGTCTCATACAGACTTCAGGAGTTTTTAGAAAGTAAAAATAGTGAGCGGTTGCAGTTCAGTGCTTTGTTTAAGCTGTGTTAAGCTTCTTAGGAAAAAATAAAAAGAGGAGTTGAGGGTTGGAGAAGAGAAAGAATCCTGCAGGGTTCAAATGTTAAACATAAAATCAGACAGTGACTGGAAGCTTCTTTTCCATATAATAAATGTATTGAAATACCCAAGTTTTCACAAGTTGCAGTACTTTTCATCAGATTCATGGAGTGGCTAGATTAGGATTTAAATTGGGGTGAGGTGAGGCAGAAAAGGAAAAGAGAGGTTGGAAATGCAGACATAGGTTACATTTGAGGCAGAGCTCACCAATGAACAATTCCAACATGTTAAAAACTCATTCTGAGATTTATTTATTTATTTATTTGTTTAGATTTATACCCCACTTCTTGAAGGAACTCGAAGTGGCTTACAACAATTAAAAGCAGTACAAATTAAAACCAGTACAAAATTAAAAACAATACAAGATTGCTTGTAACCTTCTGATATTCAGCCTAATATTTCCAAGAATTTTCAATACTATAGGTAATCAATTTATGATCACAACTGAGCCCAAACTTTATGTTGCTAAATGATAGATTTGTTAAGTGAGTTTTTCCCCGTTTTGACTTTTCTAGCCCCAGTTGGTAAGAGGATCTCTGTAGCTGTTAAATTAAAGAACCCAGTTGTTAAGTGAATCTGGCTTCCCCGTTGATTTTGCTTGTCAGAACGTGGCAAAAGGGGATCATGTGATCCCCGGACTGTGCAACCATCATAAATGTGAACTAGCTGTCAAGCATCTGAATGTAAATCACATGACCATGGGGATGCTGCCGTGGTCATAAGTGTGAAAAATGGTCATAAGTCACTTTTTCAGTGACATTGTAACTTCAAACTGTCGTTAAATGAACTGTTGTAAGTCGAGGACTACCTGTACTTGTCAGTTGGGAAAAGTGCTAGCAGATTCCTTTTGATTTTTTGCAACTATGAATATTGACTTCCACAGTCTTTTTCATCTATTCAGTTGCAACAAGGTTGCAAAACAGTGACTTAAAACTGGTCTGCAGCATCCCTGCGGTCACATGTTCAAAATTTGGGCACATGGTAACCGGCATGTGTTTACAACATTTGCAGTGCCTCAAGTGCTCAACTCGAACCGCCTCGAGTTCCTCCTGACCGGGAAAGAGAGACGGGCTATAAATCTAATAAAATAAAATAAAATAATACAAAAACTGTCATGTGATCACCATTTGTGACTTTCACAGGGGACTTCTGTCAAGTAAAGTCAAAGGGAGAGCTGAATTCACTTAATGGTCAAGTGATTTGCTTAACAACATGATGACTCACTTAACAGCCATGGTAAAAAGAAGTTCATAAAATCGAATGTAACTCACTTACCAACCAGACTGCTCAGCGATGGAAGTTTTGGTCCCAATTGTGGACATAACTCAAGGTCTACCTATACTAAAACTCTTGTTTATTTGTAACCTTCAATTGACAAAACTAGAAGGTACAGAGCAACAATTATGGAACCAGGGTAACTCAAATCGGCTAACTTACAGAATTCCAGGATCAAAGACTGGGAATGAAATTGTGGCAGCCTCAGCATCACCGCACCTTTTGGCCACACTTCTCAGGAACCCTGAGATTACATAATGCAAGGGAAGATGGGAGGACTGTTGTAGGAGATGACAGGACTACATCTAAGGGAAGGATCATGCACGTCATCAGTCTTGAGTTCCTTTAGGCACACAAGAGATCTAAGTCCAGCCCACCTTGAATTCCATTGATTCTCATCTACCACCAATTTCCTTTGGCTGTTAGTAGTTCTGATTCTTGTAGAGGAGATTAGCATGCAATAAACCTATATTCATTTGAACTGCCTGGACTTCTGATTTTTATGCACTTTCCTACCTCCCTCTGGCCCCTGCACCCAATTGGCAGGTGGGCAAGCCCCAACAGGTTAATGCCAATTGGCTGCTTTGGAATCAAGATTAAAATGTGAAATCTCCTAACAGTGATGGGCAGCAAGTAAAAGAAAAGGAGCAATTCAAATACCTGCTGGCTAGTAGGTGCCAGTGGTCAATGAGTAAAAGTTTCCTTGCTCCCTGGAGGAAGCGGGCCCTTGGAGACATGCTGGGATGGGAAGTGGGGGTGCAGTTTTCCCTGTGGTCTACAGCTCCCTTTCCCCAGAAAAGTGGTAGGTGGTTCAGCAGATCAGCTAAGGAGAAGGAATGATTTCTGACACTCCCTGCAAGCTTCCTAAAAGCAAAGTTAATGGAGAAGTCAGAAGACAGTCAGAAGTTGCTCCTGGTCCCACTGCTGTGCCAAATTGGCTTGTAGCAAGGCTTGGTGGGCAGGCATTGATTGGTTGTTTTGGAACAGAGGTTCAAATCTGAAATGTCTCAGTAGCAGGAGACAGTGAACAGATGTGAAAGCAGCTTAGATGCCTGCTGGTGAGGTAGGGTTGGCTGGAGGGTACTGGCAGAATGGGACCCTCTCAGTCATACCAGGATGGGAAGAAGATAACATAATTTGCCTTGCAGTCTGCAGCTCCCTTTGTTCCCTTTCCACTCAGCAAAGTGGCAGACAGTTCTGTGGATCAGCCATTACATCTTTATCAGGACCAGGAGTTCTAGAAGCAACTTCTCATAAATGTATGCAAATTAAACTTTGGTTTCTTTGACTCATATTCTATAATAAACACTAAATAATAAATATCCATTTTCTGTTCTACTTTGTGAAAACAAAAATTCCTCTTTTTTACTCAAAGATAGCAAATATTTAATACTTCCTACCACCTATTCTTTCGACATCCAAATAACAAACTGAAGCTAACAAGTCAGCTGAAGGATCGTAAATGCCAACACATTTTTAAAGTCTGAATTTTTTACCACTCTTTATGGGATTTGATCTTTTAAGCAAGCCTGCTTTGGAATAAATAGAACATAGTCTTGCTGCAGAGTTAAGACATCACAAACATTATCTTTCCATATAGCAGTAGCATAATACTTTTTCCTGATCAAACCGCCAATAGTGTGCTGTGTACGTAGGCCTCACTTTTATTTCATTGGGGAAATTTGTATACATAAAGAAAACCAAAGTGCTGGGATCCATAAAAAAAACTGGCAAACATATGGCTCCTGTTTGTAAGGTTTACTTTGTATAGACCAGGGAAAATAGCTTTCTTTTGTTTTTAAAAATGAGTTATGATTATGATGAAAATAAACTTGGCCCATGAGCCACTATTTATTTCTGTTTAATCCACTCTAAAGAACAGTGTGTCCTTTCAAAGGGTAACACATCTTTTGGGGCATAGTAGTAAAATAAGGTCAAGTCTAACAGATTACCTTAATAGTTTGTACGCGGTGAAATCACTTTACTATGGCTTATTCTTAGAAAAGTAGCTTTTACCATATTGAAATAAAACCTCTAAACTCTTGACTGAAGGTTGATATTGCCATTTATAATGCATTGCATACAGCTGCTAAAGTCAAAATTGCCTTTTCTACATTTCTGGTATATGAAAGACAATAGGGAGTAGCTAAACTACAGAACAGCTGATAGTTATCAAGAGTATTTAGACTTTTAATTTTCACATTTTAAAGCAAATTTTTAAAACTTAGGATATCTACCACATGTGTTAAACACGTGTGCTCTGGGTCCAAGCTTTGAAGTGCTCTGGTCTTTTTAATACAAGAGACCAAACTATAAAACTTTATTTAATGATCCTCATATATCAAATTTGTGCATAACATTATTCTTATGTAATAAACCACAGAAAATTAAGTCTCCTTAGAAGAACGTGAAAGATTAAAAGCTTTTAAATATGTATATGGCACTGAGAAAGATTATTCAAAGAGTCCGTATTGAAAATTTTCAGTAATTTTGAAAGAAGAAGCAAAAGAAGCTTAGATATTAAGTATGGATTGGAAACCAGTTTACTCACTTAAACCAACAGAACAAAATTAAATTACATAACTCGATTCATAATTATTAATATTATATTAACTATGTTACAGGTAGACAGCTTTAGTCTCTATTATTATTATTTTTGGACCAGCTGTTTGCCATTATAGTGGTAAGACAAGCTTTAATATGTAGAACACCCTGACTTAAAATAAGTTGATTGATATAATGTCCTATTGAATGTACTAGTATAGTACTGGGTTAACTGTCAGCAACAGCACATGAAAATGCAATGCCAAACGGTTACTCTAAACCAGGACTGTCAAACGGATGTGTCACAAAATGGCCATGCCCAAGTCCAGTTTAGCAAAGGGGGGAAAGGTTCTGATACGTCACGTGATGCTGCCGTGACATGAGTTTGACACCCCTGTTCCAAAGGATGAAAGATATGATGCATAATGTGTCTTATGATGGAGGGCCACTCAGTGGCATTCAACAAACCAAATATTTGGACAAAAAGGTTGTCTTAAGCCAGCATTTTTCAAAGTGTGGTTGCAGGGCAACAAATGATCAAACAGTCGCTGAAGAATGCCTGAAGATGATGCTTCTAACTATGCTGTAAGTCAGGTTGCTAATGGTAGTCATAGGGCAGTCTCAAAACAGTATTACCGATGCCAGGATTCAACCATAATAATGACCCGATATATCTCTGTGCTTGTTTTCTCACTACAGTTCCTTTGGTGAAGGTTGCACAATCATTTAGAACAATATAATCTATATGTTTCCATGATATTGAAAATGGGGCCTAGGGAGTTAAACATGTGACTCAAAGGTTAATCAGTGTCTTGGAATACTTACTCTTAAAGAAGCATCTAATTTCTCTGCTCCTGAGGGTCATTTTGATGGTTGGCACAATTATCTCATCCAAATACTGGGACTGTTCATTTATTTGTGGAAGCAAGAAAATGTATCAGCTGCAATTATTCCATTTTGAAATAAATCTGCTTAGGGAATCACAACAATTGCTTTGCAAAAACAAATAGCAGTGCTTAGAAGGATTGGTCTTCCATTTGAAATATTTAATACCAAATGAAGCCTGAAGAAAGCATTCGTTTTAATGCCTGTAGAAAAAGGATTTTCTTTTCAAATAGAGGAATTTTCAAGGAATAGGTAAAGGATCTCATGGTAGCTCTTAAAAAAATATTTTTATTTCTGATAGTTTTGAACTCAACTTTATTCACACAACCAATCATTTTGAGTGCAGTAAAACAATTTTAAGAGAAAGATAGACAAGACAGGCAGTTAAAATAACAGATTGAGTTGAAAAATTAGGGAGCAAAGTCTGAATCCAGATCTGGCTGATCCCTATAAAAATACTAATTACATTTCTCCTATAAGCATTATGATTCATTTAAAAGAGAATACATCAATACATCTATATCAAGCTGTATCTAACGTAAAGACAACAATGTACATCAATGCAACCTTCTCTGCAGATTAGTTACATATCTTTTGTTACAATGTATTATTTATTTAAATTTATTATTCTATTTGTTGATATCATGTTTTATGTAGTTTTGTTTGTTATCAATCCTTGTGGTTTTATCCATTTTTTATAAAATGTATTCTTGTTCATAAACCTAAAATGTTTATGTGGAACTATCAGCTATTGATTTTATCTTGGAATAAAAGACAAAATGAGAGAAAGAGGACCCAACAGAACAACTGTTTAAAGCACAAAAATCTGAGCATAAAGATTAGAAATAACAGGAAGACATAGCAGATTTTGATTAAAAATAAACTGCAGTCCCAGATAAAGAGGAACATGTTTTCTATTTATTAAATTCTTTTTGGCAGGATTAATGCAAAAGTATATAGAATTCCTGTTGCAATACTGAAATCTAGGAAGAGGCAGGTCTCAATTTTTCAGCAATGAAAAAGTTAAATTTCAAAAACTGTAAATGAGATTATGTCTTTGGGTATCAAAAAACTAGGGATCCTGAAATTCCAAACTTAATATTAACTTGCTATTCTGACTGGAGCAGAATGACAAATATTTTCATATAAAAAAATTTTCAGTTCAGGAATATCGCAAACATTAATCAAAGTTGGCAAAGGCTGTTATGAGAATATTTATCTAAAACTTATTTCTGAATATTTTAGCTTCTTTGTGCTAAACTCAAAACTGGCTTTGTGGTCCTACCCTCTGAAAGAAGAATGAATGAAGTATAGAAATTTAGCTGTTGTCTGCAGTACTTCTTTTGAAAAATCATGATAGCAATAAATGCAGCTCAGATATTAGTAACTATTAAGACATGAATAAAATTTGCTATTCTTGAGCATAAAATCTCACAAACAAATGATAGTCACTTTATTAAAATACTGGAATATATTTGTATGATTTTTCTGTCTCTCCCATGCCATATGCATAATATTATTGAACTATTCATAATTTTTAAACTAATTGCTGAAAACCCTAAAACTGATAAAAGAATGGGTCAAAGCAGAAAATTGTGTGTTCTGGATAAACTCTAAAACTTAAATATACTGCAATCTATGGATACCAGATTTGATCTGCAAAAATACTTCATCCATTCATCAATTCTGCAAAACAATCTTAAAACTCATCCTTGGCTTGGAAATTAAATGTAAGTAAACCTTGAAGACCTCCAGCCAATATCAGAGATAGCTCTGTTAGGAAATAAATTATTGCCAGAAAACCTCATGGATATTCTTGAAGACGTTGATCTGTCTCTCTATAGCTCCAATATTAACTTCATAGACCATGGCATAGGAGGTACAATCTAGTGAGTTTAGATTTTCCAGAGTCTCCAAAATTATTTATAATTACATTTTTATGCCGCCCAACTCCTGAAGGACTCTGAGCGGCTTACAACATAGATAGCAATAGCACTCAAGATGTTATATACTGCTTATCAGAGCTTTACAACACTCCCCAAGCCGTTACAGAGTCAGTTACAGAGTCAGCCTATTGCCCCCAACAATCTGGGTCCTCATTTCACCGACCTTAGAAAGGATGGAAGGCTGAG
>JANHGC010007235.1:32502-45540 GCA_027560395.1 Boaedon fuliginosus
CATAGAGGGGGCATAAGAATTTTAGAAAGGCCAAGGTGGGGCATGGCACAAAAAAGGTTGGGAAACACTGCTCTAGACCCTTTCTATGAAACAGAGCCATCTTGCAGGAGCCAGATGATGATATTATTTGTTAAATGTATATGCTGCCCATCTCATGGTTAAAGGCCATTGAGTGTTTTATAAGAAGTTTTCTATCTCTACACCTGCCATATAAAACAGCCTCCCCCCTGAGATTTAGATGGCATCAATCATGCAAGTCTTCTGGAAGGCCATGAAAACCTGGCTTTTCCCTCAGGCATTAGGACCAGGCTATTAGTGGAGCCTGGTATACATATTTTGGAAGCTGAGTCATTTTGTGAGATGCCTTAGTTCTTATATTGTATTATGACAGTACATACCAATTCTACAATGTTTATCAAGTCCCCATCTAGCAAGACTTCATTATGAAGTCAGTTAATTATCTAAACTTGCTGCCCTACAATACTTGGCATTTGATAATATCTCACTACCAATCTCTTCAGATTGTTACATGACTTCATGGAAAGCTTTGAGTGTTCGTTTATAGTGAATTATTATTTTCCACAAAAATGATAGAAAAAATATTTATCAGATTTATAAAAGGTTGAATAATGTGAAAGACAAAATATTTAAACAAAGTAAATGATAATAGCTTGGCAAGCAATTTGCTATTAGCTGAAAAATTCATTGGGCTTACTAAACTACTCCAGCTTTTACTCTATCATTAAAGAAACAGGTATCCAGTCTACTAGCAGTTTTATAATATGCTGTGTGGGATATAAGGATGTATATTTATGTACACTAAAGAACTATAGTCAAATATGTAGCCAATTGTGCAGTATTTTGAACTATGTAGTTACCCTTTTCTGAATGTTATTTTTATACACCCAACTTTCTCCAGTTCTCTCTAATCTATTCCATCATTTCTGTTCCTTTTTAATATCTTGATCTGCTTCTATAGCCAATTGTCTATTCAATATTCTGCTTATTTATTCATTGATTCATTTTCAAGTCATGATTCTGGGTGGCTTAAAATATATAAATGGGAGCAAGATACTTGGCCAGGTAGTCATATTCCTCCCCTAGACCTAATAAAGTAGAGGAGCATTTTCATTATCACTCTTTTTTTTGCAGAAAGCCTTTCATTTCTTAGTTTCATAAAAGTACGAAATTAATGGATATACTTGAAAAATATGCTAATAAAATTCAGTTTTCCCACAAATAGTAATAATATTTTCCCCTAAAGGTAGAGAACTTAGAAAGTTTACTTATGGTTTACTCATCAATACATGCTCTATTTTAAAAAAATATACTCTGAACATGGTAAGTCAGAACCAACCATTCCACAAGCAAGCAATTATCTAATTGTCAATTATTATTATTATTACAAATATCCTCTATTGTGCCTTTGTGGTTGTTGCCACCTATTATAGGTGTCTGACATTTCTGCTTGCCTAAACCTTTCATGTTAAAGGAAATTCAGCAACCATTTCTAGGTATTGCATCATTACAGTATAATATCATTGGGCTTTATAATTAACTTTAAGATCCCAAGTTTTAACTAAAAGATGGATATAATTATTTCAAATATTCAAATTCAGTGTAACTTTAATACAATTGGAAAATTTCCCAAATTTTCATTTGAATATTTAGTTTAAGGCATCCAATATGGAATGTCCATCCAATGCAATGGAAGCAAACTGCAATATTCCTATCATTCAAGCACTACCAGCTAAAGGCAAAAATCTCTACTCCAATAATAGGTAGAATTGGCTATGTCTTTTTAATATTATGAGATTATCTTTCCAGGAAGTTTCCTTCATCAGAAACATATAGTGTACATTATTCCTCTAGTATTAGAAGTGATGCCTCTTATTCCTCAGAGTAGATAGTGAGTGCAAGAAGTATATAGTAATAATAATACACAATTCATACAAAGTTCTACATGGTTTCTCTATGGCGATAGAATCATCTCTGCAATGGCCTGGGACCAAAGCAGATGCATTTTTGACCCTGCTGAAATAGCTGCTTCTTGTAACCTATTTTAGCTATACTGAAATCACAGGAAGTAGAAAATTAATTCTCCAAGAGAAAAGGATTTTGCAAAAGCTCCAAGGAATTAATTATTATTAAAGTGGAACAGTTATTAGCAAAGAATCTGGGCACCATGTTGCACAAAACATTCATCCATATATTCTATTTATAAATTCTTACTAGCTTTAGTAAAAATCTACACAAATAACTATGGGTCAAAAACCCATTGGTTTTCTCACTTTAATCTACCTTATAGAGAAAAAGTCATGTTTCTGGATAAAAAAAAAAATTCAAAACACACGAGCACCCTGAAAGGTGGGCCAGAAATTTCTATAAGGTCAAAAAAAATCTATGGATTTTTTCACCTCTTAAGCAAGGTTGCTCATTTTAGAATAATATTAACATTTTCTTTTCAGACTATGTAAAAAAAATACATTAAAAAGTATACCACGGCTAAATATTGTATTTCTAAATAGAAAACACCATTTCCAATATCCCATAAAATATATATTTTCTCATATAAAAAATGGTTAGTTTCTTTAAAATAAAATAGACTAATTTAATTTTTTTATACCTTGTAATGCAGCCCAAATACTAGCATAGACTATGAATACTGAGATGAACATTCTAATCTGAATTCTTTGCATAGGAACATTTGCTGGAAAACACATCTTTATAGATGTGAAGAAAAAGATGTGCTCTGATGGAAAAGAGGTAAAGATAAAATGCAGCAACATATTCGGTTCAAGCTGTAACCTACGCAGTACTGTTGCTATGGAGACGAAAGGGGAATATTTCCCACCAAAGTTCTCACATTTAGTGACCTAAAATATTTGCAACTGATGAATATTTGCCTAGTAATTGACTAGCTGTAAGCAAATCTGAGCCTTAATTGAAAACTAATGTGTATCTCTATAACTAGGCAAATTTCAGATATCTGCACCTAATTCAATATTACCTCAGTCAGCTGTTCAAAAAGATTGTCATTACCTGTATAGTTTTTTATTATATTTTTTAATGATGTATTTTTATTGTATTTTAATTATGTTGTCAGCCACCTTGCGTTCCCCTTGTTTAGGGAAGAGAGGCAGAGTATAAATTTAATTAATTATTATTATTAATAATAATAAAAAAATATCCCATTACCAGTCACGTGAGCATAGATTTCTGTTGAGATAAAGATTTATTTTATTTATTTATTTAGATTTATACCCCGCTTCTCTTCCCCGGTCAAGGGGGACTTGAAGCGGCTAATATTTGACAATATCACAAAGTTTCATCAATTCTCATTTGGGAGCTGAGGAGATTGCCTTGTTGCAATACATAAGGAAAGTGCAAAATCTGCATTGCATGTAACTGTGGGATTTGGTGACATATGCTTAAACTGAAACAGGTATGTTTTGTTCACATATGGAATGAAACAGAACATTTTATTTCAGATACTGTACAAAATTCGATTTTACAAGTATAAATGGAAGAGGAAGCCAAAATGGAAAAGATGGTGTGAACGCAACAGTAAAGGTGGGAAGGCCAGAAAAACGGGTTTGGTGGCAACTAATGGGCAGAGAAGGGAGAAGAGATGAGGCCAACTCACATTAACCTTGCCTACTTACTCAATAATTCAGGATATTATTTTAGTTGAATCCTAGAACAAGCAAACTATTATTTTTCTATTTTATTTCTGCTGATCCAAAATGGTTGAGCGCAACTTTTAGAGAGCAATGATTTGTTCAGGTTTTGTAACAAGCTATATTTTCCATTTTGTTCACATCTCTCCAGGACATTATTTATCGTAAGCTGAAGAACTACACTCTTACGTTGCTGCAGCGTCATCAGGAAGAAAGGAAAACATGTAAATTGAAGAAGGTCCTAGAAGTAAATATTTTCTTCCATTAAAAAAATCCTAAAGATACAGGTTCTAGGGAGCATGTAAAGCTTCTACACTGACATCTCTCACTTTCTGGCAGGCATATAGCAATTATGTACAAGCCAACTTATTCACCTTGGAAATCCTGAGTTAACGTACTAACAGAAGACTTTTCTTCTTCCTCTTTTTAGAGGATGACAAAATAGGAGAAAATTAAATGTCACAAGATATAAATTTAGGCAAAAGCTGAGTTTCCGTAACATCACATGTTGTCTGAAATGTGGATGACCTATTATCTTAAAACTGAAATACCACAATCTATACATCTGCAACACAGGTCTCGATACCTGAGAGGTACAAGTATGAAAAAATTTGATCTTATTTACCACTGACAACCATAAACAGGATTCTCTATGCCATGTGCCGGCAATAAATTAGATACAATTATATAGCCACAGCATCACACTGGCTGAAAATGCCAATTTCAACTGATCTTGTACAGTATAATTTAAAGCTATTTCTCCCACCAAATGGAATAACCTGTCCCTACTATAAGAAAAAAACAACAGTATGTTATTAATCTTTACAAACAAGGAAGCAATTAGAAAATTAAGGATTTAATCCTATATACTTACCTGAAATTGGAAGTAAAGGTCCTAGCTCAATAAAGGTTAGTTCTGAGAAAAATACATAGGACTGTATTATACCTTGATTAAGAACTGTTTAAGGCAACTAACACTAATTAATGGTTTAATGGCATTCAGTACACAGTATCATTATTCTAAGAAAATACCAACATGCAAAGTATCATGCAACACTAAAAAGCAAAATTAACCCACATATTGTTTAATTCCTTAGATCCAAACCCTCTCAGCTATATACCTTTGCTTAGCTTCTAAAAAGGGAGCTCAATAATTAATCTAATGCCCTTTTAAAAGCCATATAAAAGTCCATTTGATTTTGCAATCTGCATTTTCATCAGAGTTTACATCTTTCTTCTAACATTATCTATTGTGCATTAACTCAGTGATAGACAAACTGGGAAGTAAATCTCAAAGTCCATCACTATTTGGTTTTTTTTTTCATATGGAGACATTATCTGGCCAAAAAGACAGCCAATGAGCCATCCACATACACACTATCTGATGGATTTGGGGACAGGTAAAAATGATGGAAGAACAACATTATCTCTTACTCCTGCTACTTTAAGTTCTGTAACAGCTGACTACCTCCATGTCCTTTAATTAAATTTAACACTTTTCAAGTCAGAAAGTATCTCACCATGATATTTATTTGTTTGTTTATTTAATTAATTAAACTTATACGCCACCCAATCGCACGGGACTCCGGGCTGTTCACAACATATATAAAAACATCATACAAAAATTAAAACAATTTAAAACCCCTTAACTACAACTCTTGGTGGGTCAACCCAAATAATTATGACAATATCAAAAAACTAATCAGAGAGCTTACCATTTACTATGTACTGGTTCCTGAGCTAATAGAAACACTGTAGTTGCAAAGGGCAGATTTCTAATCTATCTTTGTACAGTGATAGCCTTTTCAGTAAATAGTACATTAAAGGTCACCTGTAACATCACACTATGCCCTAATGCTATTATTAAGTTTTGGACCCTTAGATACAGAGAAACATTCAAAAAAGTTTACAAGGTATTCCCCATTCTAAAGAAGAGAAATAAAAAATTATTTGTTAGCAGCTTTTCCATAAATGTTCAAGATAATTGTGTAATGCCAAGTTCCAGAAAGCCCAATAATTACAGATAGATGCTAAAAATAAAATCTCTGTATTTAACTTACCATGTCCTATATGAAATCTGAATTCAAAATAATAAAGTTGAAGAATTGATAAATCAGGGGTGCAAAAGAGTTGCATAAAAAAATCCAGGCACTATGCAGTTCCTATGAACTGAGAATTGGCAAGCACTTTTATCTTCAAACTTGTTATAAATAATGATTACTGATCTAGACATCCTACAGTAAGTTGCTGGATGACAGCTATGAAGTTGATCAACAAGTTCCATGTTGAAATATCCATTTCAGAGATGCTGTCAGCATATCCTGTTGGACTTTACCTGCCTAATTTCAGCAAGTTATTTTAACAAATGGCTTTCAAGTTCACCCAAGTGAAGATGCAGCAAACCTGTTGGACAATGTGCTCTTATGTACATGCTACAAATTTGGAACAATCAGAAAGGAATATTGATACACAACACGTAAGAGTTTCACACCACAGCAGTTATATCTAACCTCTAAAATGAGGCAGTATACCTCTGAATGCCACAATCTTTAAAAGAGGAAGAATGCATTACTGTCTTCATATCTTGCTTAGTCCAACTATCCTTCATGAGAACTGAAATGCTAGCCATTGATCTGATGCAGATCTTTTTACACTTAATAGTTTAATGATGTTGGCATGTCTCCATTGCCAAGTTTCTCTTTTGTCAGTCTTCAATGTACTTTACTACAGGTATCTAAGTTCATTAGGTTAAGAGATAAACCACAAGTCACATTTAGAATGCAGTCTACATTGTTTTTGGTTGTAGATATCAGTTTAATTGTAATTCTTATTTCTGCATTATTTGAGACAAAATGCTATATGTGCAGTCAGTCACCACCTGGGTGCACTGCAGCCTCTATTGTTATGTGACATCATTGCCTTACAATGGGAAATCAGTGAGAGGTCATAAGTCTTGCACACAGCTGGAATGGGATAGGATGATATGAGATATGGCTATTATGTCTGTAATGTCATTTCTAAGTGTAATAGCTCAATTTTTTTTATCTTAACTTTAATAGAGGGCAACAAGCAGGCACTTTCAAAGATTTAAATGCTAACTGTTGAAGAAATTTTCTATCAGTGGAATGCTGTAAAAGATTATATTTCCATTATTTTACACAGAGTAGACTTCACACAAAATTGCTGATACTTAAGGAAATCACAGGAAACACAAAAGAAATTTGGAAAGCTATTGAAGAAATCAGGCATCAAGTCAGAAAATATAATGCATATGTTGCAAAACCCAGGACTGAAGACTCACATTCAGCTGCTCTAAGTGAGATTCCTCTGTATGCACTGATTGGCATCAAGCCACATTGCAGAAATGGTCTGCCCAAAATTAACAGAGAACCGCTATGCCACATATGGATCTCCATCTCATTTATATTGCTAGCTGAATCTTCCTGTTCTCAAAAAAGCTCTGGCAGTTCTATTTCCTTGACAAACACAAGGTTAGGACAAAATGGTGCAATAAGATAAAGAGCAGCATCCTAGGCAGACTGCGACAATTCTAGTCTAGATCAGTATTCGCTATTCATCAGTGAGAGGCCATGCTGGCTTCTCTTAAAGGCTCAGACCTGACTAACAAGGCAAATATAAAGAACTGTTCTCCCCTTTAAAGCAACCCCTCCCTCTCTCCACCCAGTCTAGCCTCTCTGCAATATGACAAATGCAGAATCTTCTGGAATGACTTGATACTGCCTCCCACGATTGCTTTGTTTGCAAGATCAGATCAAACATTTCTTTTTTATTTATTGGATTGTAAAAAATGAAATAAATTCCTCCAGTTTATAGTATTTAAGAGCTCTGCTCTACAGTGACCTTATTAACTGTACTAAAATTAATCCATTTTATCTTAATTCTGAACAAATCTTCAAATAAACAGTTCTGAAGACAGCCTATATAAATATGAAGGTTATTTCACAAAAGAAAAGAACACTATCATCAGAAGCTTAAGAAAAGGATGTACTATAATGGACACAAAATACCCCAAGAAAGAAATTAAGTACTAATTAGTGTACAAAGATAATTTTCAATTGACAATTCTCCCTATGTTATCCAAATCTCCCCACAAACAGTCCTAGATAGAAAAATGAAGTATTTAAAGATTTGCAGTTCAAAAGAAGAATATGCTTTTATTGATCAAAATCATAATCTTTGCTCACTGTCTATCATGAAGCAGATTAAGGGATGAGTTGGTTGCCAACTGTGGGTGGGGCTGCTTGTGGGAGTTAGGGGGTGGGTATACTAGCTGAATTACTGGGAAAGACTACTAGGGAGTGGCACCGCCCAAGCACTAGAGAGGGGGAGCAAAAGGGGGAAAAAGACAGAACATCCATGCCACTAGGTATGCCCTCTCAACAGAACATAGGATTACTCATATTTCTGCAATATGGTGATACAAAGGGAGGGGCAAAGCAGTAGTATAGCTTATCCTCAAAGTACTGAAACATAAGTAGCATAAAATCCCCCCTTCTCTTTTCCCCATAATGCAGAAAAGAGACTACTTTAACTAGGCCCAATGATGAGGCAAAACAGAATAGTTTCATCAGTCCACCAAGGAACAAGCAAAAATTGTAGAGGAAGATGATTCCAACTAATATTATAACGTAACTCCATTAAACATAAAGGTTCACTGCAAATGCCGCCTGTGACACCAACAACTTTAGAAGGAAAAAGAAATCTAACTTCAGTTCAGAACAGCATTTGAAAATGCCTGTTTAGAGGAACCAAATACTATTTATTTCAAAGAGGGTGACATTTCTCTAAAATGGAATAATCAGCCTTTGAACTTCCAAAGATTGCATTGCATAATGTGAGTAAAGGCAGCATATTCATTTTTTTTTCTTAGAGGGAAGAGATATTTCTTCAGCATGGAGGAGACAGTACTTGGGAGAGGTATTCCCTCTAGAAAAGAAAAAAAAACCCTTTCTTTGTTACACTAACAGAAATAGTGGGAAATTTCAGCCCAAGAGACAGCAAGAGTATGCTCCCTTTCCGGCACAGAAAGGAACATAGTTCTCTCCTTCCCACTCTTAAACAGGGTGGGGCATTTGCTCTGGAAGTTTGTAAGAAATAAGATTCTCGTCCTCACTTAACCAGTATTAGTAATGTGCTATTTCAAGTACTTTATAAAGACACACAAAACACAGATACAGGAGAAAGTCAGGCTGCATGCCAGAAGACATTTAGATGCAGTGGGGATGCTAATAATGAGATCTAACCCAAGGTGGAATAATCTCCCTTAGACACGTGCAGGAAGAAAGGAGCTCTTTTTCTCTAGGCGTGGCAGTCAGGAAAAGAAGAAAGCACTCTTTGCTCCTTGAAGCCATTCCCATTATTTAAAAGTGAGGTAAGGAATTACAGCACCTCAGCCCCAAAGTATTTTCTGTATGGGACAAAAATGTGTGTGTATATATACATACACACACAGACTGCATAGAAAGTTGGGTGTAGAAAGCCTTAAATGTTGTAACCCTTTCATACATTTCTTCCAAATAGCTGCCAATCTCCCCCTCCACCCTCCCTCCCAAAAAAACGATGATTCATCATGAGAGGGACATTTTCTACAGCCACTATAGCTAATGGGCTTCAAAGTGAAACACATTCAAAAATTCAAGTGAAGGAAGAGAGTACTGTATTAACACCATTTTGAAGAACCGTTTTTTCACATTTCTTTTGGGGAGAAAACAGGTGATAAAATACAAGGCTTTCCCCCTCAATCCCTCCCTTTCCTTTGAATACAGTGTGTTTCCCCCCGTCCTCATTAGAAATACCGCTTCCCGCGGAAAAAAACCCTACCCGTCATTAATGGGACCAAGGAAGAAGCAAAATAACCATCACTTTATTTCTGCATATTGTAATTATTTCCCCTTTAATAACGTTTATTTCATCAGAGCGTCTGCTTAATTTCATCACACAAATGAAAGAGGGGGAGGGAAAATCCTACTGCCACTTTTTAAAATCATTTCTCCTCATGTATGTTGGGGAAAAGAGAAGCGGGCATTGTTTCCCCTCCTACTTCAAAAAAGCATCTCCAGCCCCCAAGGGATCATTTTCCTTCAGAAATAGGCGACGGGAGGGCCCTTTTATTGCCGCTACGGCGGGAAACGGAGGGCAGATAAGGGCGACTTACGTTCTTCATGGCAGCCGCCATGTCATCGTATCTCTCGGCTTGCTCTGCCAGCCGGGCTTTCTGCACCAGCTGCTCGCGGTCGACCATCTTTACGGAGTTTTTCAGAGGCTGGGAGGTTTTGCTTCTTTAAATATTTTTGTTCTGCTCCCGACCGAGGCTAGAGAGAGAGAAAGAGAGACTGAAGAGGAGAGAGAAACACAGAAACAAAACCAAAAAAAAAAAAAAAAGCGCCAGAGAGCAGGCGATTGATTGGTCGGTCGGTCGGCCGGCCGGCCGAAGCGGGGTCGCGTGCGAGGCAAGGCGGTTCAATGGCTTTTGCTTCCCTGAGCGCGAGACAACTCGCCTCTTTCACGCTCGCGCCGCTACTGCTCTTACGGCAGCGGCGACGGAGAAGGCGGCAGCTGTAGTACCAGTGGCGGCTGCACCCAAGAGATATACGCATGCGCCTCTTTGCCTCGCGGGGATCCTCTCGCCCGACCAAGGCCCTCCTCTTTCCTTCTGCCCCCGCCCACTTTAAAGCCACGCCTCCTTAGCTAAGGAAAAAAAGAATTGCGCACGGGCGCCAAAACTGCACACAACGGCCGGGGCTACTCCAAGATGACGCAGCCATGAAAAGCACCATGGGAATTGTAGTTTGAGGGACGATGTGTTCAGAGAGAAGGTTGCCTCAGATGAGAAACAGCCGTTTTCCAGAGAGTAATATTGGTGCCTGGTATTTTGCAGTCTCTTACATGAAGGAAAAAAATTAACCTTTGTAATGCAGCACATTAAAATTCCAATAATTAATTTGCTTCCAGAAGTTGTGGGTTCTCCATCATCACTGGAGGTTTACATGAAGAGATTGAATAGCCTTTGTTTGGAATGGGAGAGGGTCTCCTGCTTGAGCCGGTGGTTGGACTAGAAGACCTTCAAGTCCCTTCCAACTCAGTTAATTGATACTGAAGATACTGAAGTGATAAATAGCACTTGCCTTTTCACTGAAGGACTAGGTCAGGGGTAGATCACCATGAAGAAAATGCACATTGTGACTAAAAATTGACACCGACATAAACACTTCAGAAGAAAAAGTCAGATGCAGTGATGTGCCTGTACCTACAAAGATCAGAATTATCCAGGCAGCAGTTTTTCTTGGGACACTATGGAAGCAAAAATTGGATAGGAAAAGTGTTGGTGTTTTTGAACTTTGTGTTGGAGACAACTGTGGACAGCCAAGAAAACAAACTAATGGATCATCAAGCAAATCAACCCAGAGTTTTCACTAGAGGCACAAAGAATGAGGCTCAAATTATCCTACTTTGGATACATTATGCAAAGACTCAGTTCTCTAGAGAAGGCTTTAATGCTGGAAAGGGGGAAGGAAAGAGAAGAGGATCACCATTGATAAAGTGGGTGGACTCAGTTACATTGGCGACAGATGCACTGTTGGAAGGACCAGGTTAGGGACAAACTGTCATACATATAGAAACTGGTTGCTAGGAGGTTAACACTGACTTGATAGCATATAATCCAATCAATACAGGAAAATATTTTACACTAATATTGTAAAAATGTTTTAAGTCAGATTGACTTGATTAGTATGAACTTCTTGCAAGAATTATCTTTAGTATGATCTTGCAGTGCTGCAACTACAGAAACTAGGATTTCTAACATTAAATCGGCTTCTTCAGATGGTTGCAGAAATCTGCTTGATTAGATGATACTAAAAAGATAAAGCAAACACAGCTGAAGTTTTGTTTAATCTAGATATAGGAGTCCAAGCTATGTTCACCTCCTCTCTTCCAAGAGATCAAGTTGATACTTACCTACCCCATTGGCTATTCTGTGATCGCAACAACCTCTGCAAGATAGTTCAAGCTGACCGAGAATTATCAATTTCCTCCAATACCAACCCCAGGTCTAACAATACACAGCTTTTGTGCTCGCAAAACATACTATAGGTAGACCTTGACTTACAACCACTATTGAGCTCAAAATTTCCATTCCTAAATGAGACATTCATTAAATACGTTTTGTTCCATTTTATGACCTTTCTTGCCACTGTTGTTAGGTGAATCACTGCAGTTGTTAAGTTGGTAACATGGTTGTAAAGTGAATCTTGCTTTCCCATTGACTTTGCTTGTCAGAATGCCATACACTAAATAAATAAATCCTTATCAGAAGGTCACAAAAGTTGAATTCATGATCCTGGGACACTGCAACCATCAGCCAGTTGTCAAGCCTCCAAATTTTGCTCAGTGACCATGGGAATGCTGCAATGGTTCTAAGTGTGAAAAACAGTCATAAGTTACTTTTTTCAGTACTGTTGTAACTTTGAATGGTCACTACCGGTAAACAAATGGTTGTAAATCAAGAATTACTTGTATGCCATGATAAATCATAGAGCCATGGGCATCTTGGGAAAGACAAAAATCAAAACGGTTACAACTGTGTGATCAAAACTCTGCCCCTTTTATGTGCATCGTGTGAACTGCATGTATGTAAAAACATAACATCACTTGAATTGTATTATCAGGAAAACCCTCTTGACTTTTCTCACTCTCACTTCTGTCCTGTGGATACCTTCAGATAGGGCCATTGGACCTGAAATGCCCAAATCTGGATAATCAGAGTGGCTGAAAAACAAATCAGAAAAATTCCTTATTGACATATTTCTTTGGATTTTTGTGATGTTAGCAATGACAGTTGTGTTCGAGTTATTCCCAGCTCATGAAAGATATAAGCTTAAAGCATCCCAGTATTAGAACTTTTTCTCACTTCTGTCTCGTTGCGGCAAAACACGTCTTTTTATTGCTGTGTCCTCATGACAATTACTATTACTTGGTCCAAAGCTGTAATTGAGGCAGCTCTAATTTCCTCTTACATATATTGAAGTTAAAGTAATGTTTCTGTTTTATCCTGACATAGGTTTTGCCATGAATATAATTGCATATGCTTCACCCAAGCATTCTCTCATTCTGTGTAATCAGATGACACTAAGAGGTGGAATTCACCCTGCATCCATTGGTTGCTTTATAAAAATATTGCATTACAGTATTTTTATTTATTTGTATCCTGCCTTTATTACAAATAAATCAAGATGCCAATCATATCCAATATATCTTTCTTCTCTTATTTTCTCCACAACAACCCTATGAGGTGAGTTGGGCTGAAGGAGAATGATCACCTAAATCACACAGCTGGCTT
>JANHGC010007235.1:198235-212373 GCA_027560395.1 Boaedon fuliginosus
CTCAGCCCGCGTCTGTCCTCCTGAGGCCCTGCCAGAAAGGTACCACGCGACCCCCGACGGCCACGTAGCCGGGTGCCCTCGTCGATGGAGGTGCCCTCGTCACCAACGGTGATGTAACCACTGCGACCGTATCGTTCTTTAAGTATTGCCAACGTGGTTTCCCCTGGGTCGCCGAACTGGCTGGTGTCTTCCAGACCAGCCTGCCACTTCCTTTCCCTCCAGGCCTGCCCGCGCCCGGGCGCCACCTCGGTGCTCTGTCCGATGGGTCTGAGGATAGTCTCCCTCCTCTTCCTCCGCACCGCAGGGTCGGGCCGATCTTCCTTACTGATATCCACCTCCACTGCCTTGGACTCGGCAACCCCGCCTACTGCACCCAACAACGGTTCTGTGTCTGCCACCTCCGTCCGTGCTACCGCTGTCTCCTTCTCCTTCTGAGTGCGTAGCCACGTGAGATAGGAAGCCATCTGCGCTTCCTCTTCCGCGGTGGGTTCCCGGCGCTGCTCAGCAACCTGGACCTCCATACCCTCGTCCTCCTGGTCCTCCATCAGCGGCTCTGTCTCTCCCCTGGGCAGCCTGGCCACACACACCGAGCAGCCCCGCGCCCCGCTGTGAGTCCTTCCTCTCGCCGAGTCAGCCGCCAGCCTCCCAGCCCACAGCGTCTCAAACGCCCGGCCGCCGCTTTCCTGGGGCTACCTGGCCCAAGCGCCCCAGTCCGAAGGCGCCGGGTGCCCAGACAGCCGTCCAGGTCTCGCCGCCGCCACCGCCGCTCCCCGCAGCACGTCACCAGGGCGCGCCCGCCGCCCGCGTCTCCGACAGCCAGCTGAGAGGGGGGTCCTCGTCCACACGCCGCGTGCGGCTCCTGCGCTTTCTCCCAGCCGGGGCAACCTCGCTCCGTTCCCCCAGCCAAGGCCCCACAACACAGCGCGCTTACTCACACGGCTTCTCCGACGCCCAGCTGGCTGTCGGAGCCGGCGCGTCCCTGCAGGCTTCGGAGCCCCGAAGCGGCTTCACCTCCGGATTAAAGACTGACACCGTTTTCCTGTTAGCCTGTCTTTGGCCGACGCAAGAAAAGACTCCTCCACAACAGCAAACGTGGGTAACTTTCTTTTAATCATCAGAACAGAACAGGAACTAACTGAAACAAAAACGGTGTCAGGGCTGGGAGTGGCTCCGTAGTGCTTTATATCAACAAAACGGATGTTCGTCATCGTAGTCTGTGCAGCCCAGCACCTGACAGGCAGCTCCTCTCACCAGGTGGCCACCTGTAAATAGAACCAAAGACGATTAAATCATGGAACGTCAGGACCCATACCAGCCAATGTGTGGGGCGTTTGATATAGGAGTCATACTACTCTTTCACAGTCGATGATACTGGCACAGGCTTCAATAAGCTTACGTGGAAGGTAGGATGCACTTTGCCTAGGGTAGCTGGTAGGCGAAGTTGTACAGCCACGGGGTTGATCACCCGGGTGACCGGGAAGGGGCCTATATATTTCGGCCCTAGCTTTCGTCGGCTGCGTAGGTATTTAGTAGATAGGTATACCAATGACCCGACGGTGAGAGTGGGCTGTTGCTGCCTTTTTTTATCCGCCCATTGTTTATACTTTTCTTTAGCCTCGTCTAAAGCCTGTTTGATACTGCTCCAAGTTCGTGGGAGCTTTGTAGCCCATTCTGCAGGGGTGGTTTTCTCCTGGTTGACGATCTCCAACTCTGGTATCGTCGTTGGGTTTTTCCCATATACTATCTCAAATGGGGATTTCCCTGTGCTGCTATGCTCAGCACTATTATACGCCATTTCCGCGAATGGCAATAAGTCGACCCAATTGGTCCCGTTTTTATTTACATAGCACCGTAGGTAGCGTTTTATCATAGCGTTTACACGCTCCGCTGCTCCGTTGGTACACGGATGGTACCCCGAACTCAATCCCTGTGAAGACCCTATCAGGTCGACAAAGGCCCTCCAGAACTTGGCAGTAAACTGTACCCCCCTATCGGAGATAATTCTAGAGGGAGTCCCATGGAGTCTGTAGATGTTGTACACAAAAATATCCGCCAATCGTTTGGCTGAGGGTAGCTTCCTACATGGAACAAAATGTGCCTGTTTTGAGAATAGGTCGATCACCGATAGGATAACGGTACAACCCCTGCTAGGTGGCAACTCTACTATAAAATCCATGGCGATCTCATCCCAAGGAAATCGGGGATCCGCCACCGGTTGCACCAATCCATATGGTTTACCCGCTTTGTGTTTGGACGTTAAACACACTCTACAATCGCGACAATATTGCTCAATATCCCGGCGCATTGTTGGCCACCAAAAATTCCGTCGAACGTGGTGGAGAGTTTTCAGAAAACCGAAATGACCAGCCCCCTTTATATTATGTGATAGATGCAAGAGATGCGATCTACAGGTAGCTGGAACATATATCTTATTGTTGATCCAGCTTAATCCACGTTTCATAGACCCCTTGGTTTTATTGTTCAACCACCATTCATCTTGTTCTAAGGCTCCCCTTATTCTCAATTCAAGACTATTGATGACATTCGCTGGCTGGGCATGCTTAACCTCCTCTTCCTCAGAGATAAGGGGTTGGACTACTGTTTCTCTTTGTGACTGATGTTGCGGTTGCCGAGACAGGGCGTCTGCCAAGAAATTTTGCCCACCAGGGATGTATTTTAGGGTAAACCGGAATCTGTGGAAAAATTGAGCCCATCGTGCTTGTTTCGGGGACAAACGACGGACTTTAGTTAACGCCAACAGATTGCGGTGGTCAGTCCAGACCTCAAATGGAAGTATGCATCCCTCTAGATAGTGGCGCCATGTAACTAAGGCCCAACGTACCGCGAAGGCCTCTTTTTCCCAGATGGCCCATTTTCGTTCTGTCGAGGTTAACTTCCTCGACGTGTAAGCACACGGTCTTAGAATATTAGAATCATAGCAGCCCAGCACCTGACACTAATGTTTGCTGCTCAAGGAAATATATTGTGGCAATCAGTTTCTTGTAGGGATTGCAGTTTATTGCATTCAGGTGCTTACTTACCTGTAGTAGTAAGTGGCATCTTCAATTTAATCTGAGACATCGACTAGGGTAGAGGGAAGAGGGAATGGCCTTGAAGAACAGGAAGGCAATGTCTAGGGAGTTCTTAATCGTCCAAGTCATGGTTGTCCCAAAGGTGCTTTATCAAAAGGCAACTGGGCTGTCTTGTTTTTTTCCTTGAAAATGTTTCTCTTCTCTTCCAAGAAGTGAAACATTTCAAGGAAAAAAAAATGAAGAAAGGTCAGTTGCCTTTTGAAAAGCATCTTTGGGAGTACCAAGGCAGTGGTCAAATAAAAGGGGCCTGAGCCCAGGCCAAGAATAAAACACGAGGAAACATCTCAGACAAGTGTCCTCTGTATCTCCAAGATCACTTCCTAATTTGGGGAAAAAAACCAGAACGCACTTGGCAACTTTTCAGCACCATTCTTGGGGAGAGTGGGCTTTCCTGCGAGTGGAGCCTTCTGCTCGCTGTGTGACTCCCTTCTCCATATCAACTTTCTGTTTTCCTTCAGCATCATCATGGACCTTCTTCTCTTCAGCAGCATTGGTGGCCAATATCCATTATTAAAAAAATTGTCTTGTGGCTCTGTTGAATGTCTTATTTTCCAGATTCATCACAGGGTGCCAAAATTAGCCCATTTAAGACTTGTTCTTTTAATCTGTTCAAAAAAATTCTAGGTATGATTATCTGGAATTTACTGATGCCAAAGGCGCCAAAACTCGCTATGATACCAAAGTTGGCACAGATAAGTGGCCTAAGGTGAGTAATCTCCAGATTCTAAGCGAGAAATTCATATGGATGTCATTCCAACCCCTGATATCTGATCTTAACTTGCTCTTCCGACCGGTTAACACCTACAAAAATCTGGCTGTTTTATTGTTCTGCAGAAAGTGACCTTCAAAACTGGTCCTCGGTTGCAGTTTCTCTTTCACTCTGATAGCAGTAATAATGAGTGGGGCTACAAGTTCTCTGTCACGGCCTATGGATTGCCTGATGTTGACATTTCTTGGGTCCTGGATTTGCATCTTCTTGTGGCCAAGTTAATGGGGCGCCTCGCCTCACAGAGTATGGTGTTAAAATCTTCACAGGGTGAGTAATTTAATAGCTTAAATTTCTTCATTTTCAAATTCTTGATGCTTTTATAGATGGGACATGGATGTGATATGAGACTGCTGAAAACTACTGCTGACTTGGCAATTTTTATTTTCAAGCTTTATTTTTAAAATGCCTATACATTTAGGAGACAGTGGAAGAAAAGCCAAGCAATTGTCTTTAAGGCAAATACTCAACATCAAAGCTGAATTTGCTGTTTGTCAGAATTCGTTTAGAACTTCTCTGTTTCCATATCCCACCCACTCATTTATCCTCAAAGGATTATCTTGTCTGAAATGATGTGCATCTCTCCATCCCCACCCTCCCTCTCTGAGTTGTAAGCCTTGCTGGGGGACACTTCATCTTGACAAAGAAGGAACAAATAGTAACTTTGCTAGAAAGTGGATTAGAAGAGGGATATCTATCCTCTGGTGCTTTACTTTGGCCGCTATAGTTCCCCAAAGAAGTATTGGTCTGACTGGAAATCTAAGATCCAACAAAAAGAGCACCATAACCCTTGGCAACACTGAATGCATATCTTGAAAGTCTCAGAAGGAATGGGAGCAAGGGTGCAAAGAGAGCCAATTTCTAAAATCGTATATGTATTGCCTGGCGTTTATAGTGAATTTGCGGTATTTTCCGTTTTCTACCTTGTAGAAATCTTTGTAAATATAGATTACAAACTATAATCTTAAAATATATTAAATTTGATAAAGCCTCTGCTATTCTAACTTAGTGTTTATTCTGTTCAGGAGTAGGAAGTGAAATAGAATTGCCTCCTACAGAAGCAACAGCTGTTCTTAACTCTCCTTTATGGAAACCTGTCTTCAGGCATCGGATGCGTTCTGAGCAAACGCCAGTAGACGGGAAACAAAGCCAAACTCAACAAGAAAATAAAAAGGTATTAAGGTTGGCCGCTTACACTTAGTAACACCAATTCAGAGAGCCTTTTGATCATTTCCCCCCATGCCCCTTTTCTGACAGCTGTTATATCATTCAGAGACTGGAATGCTGTGCCACTATTTTGTATCAGAAACAAGTGATCAAGACTAAAGATGGGATCAGATCGAGTTTGGATTAAAAGCATGTCTAACATCTCTGGGAGCAGCTGTAATTAGGCTAGCTTTCATTTATGGCAGTGGGAGGAATCTCCTCTTTTTTCCTACCCTAATTTTAGAATTTCTTCAGAGTTTATGTTCAGTTGTCATGTAATCTTTGTTTTTGTGGACATTCTTTTACTTCCTTGCCTGGAATACATATTAGCTTAATACAGTAGAGTGCTGAACTATAAATCAAACCAAGGATTTATTCATACAGTATAGAATTTAAAATTATAGGATTTTTATAAGAAATTGACCCACAACGCAAAGAGTGCTGAGATCATACAGATTTATCAGGGTTTTATTTTCTTTAATAACTTGTTACTGATACTTGAATAACCTAGTTGAAATCTTGGCTAGTTTGCTGATTTTTCCTTCTCATGGTAAAGCCAACCATTCGCAGACCCCATAACCAGGATATAAATTTTACAGCTTTCTCTTTCTGTCTAATTCCATTTCAGTTAGGGAAGTAGAAAATGATTTTTTAAGATTAATGGTCCTGTTTTTTTAATCTAAACAGGATAGCTTCTTTTTTTATTTCTTACTTAAAATTATATTTAACTACATCTAAGTTAAATTTTTATTCAAACCGATTAAAAGTTTTTATGACATTATTTGTTTTAATGTTCACGTTGCAATTGGATCTTACAATGCTTATAGAATTAATCTTTAGGGACTTAGAGTTGGGTTGAAATAGAAGTTAACCCCGGTATCTCTTCTGATGTTCTTTTTTAGGCAGTCAACTCAGATGCCAACTGCTGCCATAATTTTCTCCTTGAGTTCTCAAAGTCAGACCCTACCCAGGAGTTCTGTGGGCCAAATACTGAACTTTTCAAAGGACTCTTACAGGCATGTAATAAACAGGCTCCAAAGACAGATATAGTTGCTGGTTCTACTATCGATCAAGCTGTCCAGTCTACATTTGCTGCTTTGGTGTATCTCTCTCCAGATTTGTATGGGAAGCTGCAAAAATATGGTAACTTCTACATTAGTGAATATATACTCGTAACAAAGACTGCTGCTCTTATTACATAGCAGCCTTCTGTGGCATGATGTCCTCCACATGTGCTGGATGACAGCAAACATTCCGAGGTTGTGGCAGCTGGAGGGTTATGGGAACTGTAGCCTAGCCAATTAACAGGTCATCAGGATGGGAAAGTTGTTATTTAAAATTCACCAGCAAAGTACAGCTTGCATGTTTTTTCAAATAATATTTGATCTTGACATTCATCCTTTTGTATACAAGGAAACCTGAAGCATATGGCTTCAGGAACCAGTAGTGTTACCGGCAGGGAAGGTGTACACAAATTAAATTTTCCTAGGAAGCTTGGTATAGGAAACCACTCTTTTGAACATTCTCCTCTGAATGTTTTGAGATACGTTCAATTTCCAAGACACCATAATGGGGTATCATATTTGATTGGGGTGCATTTGCAAGGATTCTTCTACCTCAAAAGTTGGCAGACCCTTTGATACCTTCGGTGATCCTAGTTGTCCTGATCTTCTTAGAAGACAGGGGTGTTGGCTTGTAACACATCATTCTGATCCTTGATGTAATCAGGTGAAAGGGGAAGTCATATATTCCTGAAAGTACTGTACGCCTCGAGTTCCCCTTGGGTGAAGAGAGGCGGGGTATAAATATGAATATAAAAATAAATAAAAGCATAGAGCAAGATGGTTGGGAATTCTGGAAGTGGTAGAAAGGTCAGTTCATATTTTCACCTCAGCAAAGCTTTTCCACAACTTTCAGAAAGATCTAGAGAGATTTTGCACCTTGTATGAAGGATGTGCCTTGTTCTTTGACTGATTTAGGCTAAAAGGATCTGTCTCCTTATCTCCATCTTTTTGTCCTTGCAGTGAATAGTGGTGGCAAAACTCCTTTAAGTGAAGAATTTGCACAAGTATATTTGCTGGCAGATGGGATCAGAATATGGATGGTAAGATGTCTGCTAAATGTTAGCATATATTCCTCATTTGCTAAGTGGGTCACAGAGTTGATCTGTTTTGGAGCTGTTCAGAATTGGTCAGGTGTTGTTTAAATGTATCTCTCTTTAATGCTCTGCTTGAGCAATTATCAACTTTTCCTTTATGGGACAATTAATCTTGCAAAACTCATTTCTCATGGAATTGATCAACATCTGTGCAGATTGTTCTCCTAAACAGGTGAGGGCTCCCAAATAATCTTTCATTTAAAAATAGCATAAAATCTTGCTACTCAACATCAGAGGTCCCCTACCCAATCCGCAGCCTGGTACCAGTCTGTGGCCCATTGGCCCCCTCCCCCCCGCCACCGCTTCCATTCCACGGAGCCAGAAAGGTTGAGGACGGCTGCTCTACACATCAGGGAGCATGTTTAGCAGGTGCTATCCCCACAAGTAGACTAAATTTCCAGGAGAAAAAGAAATCCACTTAAATGTACCTGAGAGGAGCATATCTTTCATATATCAATTGGTTTTCCTGATGAGTTACTGGTATCCTTTCTTGTGCAAGAAATGACATGAAAATTTTGTTGTTAACCCCATTCTTTGAACTAAGGGTCATATACTTCCTGAGGCATTCTGACTTCCAAAGACCGAGTGCTTTGCCGAAATCTGAACTGATCGTTTTCAAACTTAGGTCTATAAATTTGCCCATTCTTATATTTTTCTAGGATATTTTTAAAGATGTGGACTTACAGTACAATTCCATCGATCTGTTGATCTCCACTCATTATGAGGAAATACATTTGTGGAGATGTCATCTGAGGAAGGCTAATGTGAAACTCATTCATTTTTAAACTCTCTTTTCTGCAGCTGGAAATGAAGCAGAAGTTCCTCATGGGCCAGAGAAGTAATGGGGAGGAGGAGCAGGCTGGTGACATGAGCGAGGTAAACCCAGAATGTCTTGGTAAGTCTCTTTCTGCACTTGCCTCTTTTTGCAATTTATTTATTTTACTTTATTTTTATTAGATTTATACCCCACCTTTCTTCCCCGGTCAAGGGGAACTCGAGGCGGTAATCCTATTCGTTATTAATAATATGCCCATTCTCCAAACAACTTTTTGAAGAACATTTATCTTTCTCACAAAAAATCCAAAAGCGGCTTCATTATCAACTCACCACTCTCTTTTAAAATGCAATCGGATAACTCTTCATTCTATTTCCCCCCCCCCACTTTCTATAAACCCATCTCTAAATCTTCAGCTGTCCTTATTAGTCAGCAAAAAATCCAGTAAAAATTAGCCAAAAACCTGCACAGACATTTCTATATATTATAATTGCAGAAATATCAAAATTCATCAAGGAGAAATACTTACCTGTATCTGTAGAAAGTCTCTCTTTAACTGAACAACAAACAATAATCCAAAACCTGCATTAGAAATGAGAAAAATATGTTCCGGTGTCCCTAAATTGGGGTGGAAACTTGAGGGAAGACCCTTATTGCTCACTTTACCAGTCGATTGAGGAAACCTCAGTTGACTAACTTTTCTGTCCCTCAGTAGTCCCAAGGTCTTGCTGCCCACTGGGGCTGTGTTTGAATTACAGCATCCAGGCTCAGTTTGCCATTGCCCAGATTGACAAAACAGTGCACTGATGTGCTTGAGGCCAACCCTGAAATTTTCAGAACTCACCCAAGGCATTTTTGTAATGGCTACTTTAATGTGTGTGAAATTTGTATTGCTTTTTTATCGCCTGCATCATCCACTCACTCACTCACTCACTCACTTCTTTCATTCACTTGGAAATGCTATATTCCAAAGGTGGGTGTTCCAGTTTTCTGAACAAGAATCGCAAGAATGGTCTGAGATTCTGGGGCTCAGAGTGTTGCTTGTGCTATTCTTACAAAACATATATTGCCTTCCATTGTAGCACAGCAGTGTATCCAGAAAAGTCTTCTGTTGCTGAATTTTTTGCCTGTACGGGCCAAGACTGAAGGTCTTAACTCGGATCATCTGGAGGATCATGGGCAAGGCCTTAATGGTAAATGCCATAGGACAAGTTCTGTAATAGAAGCAGATTTCCAGGCCTCACATCCGTCACCTGCTTGTGAAGCAACTGGTTTCCCTTTCCCAGAGGGAGGTCAGAACTCTGAATTCAAGAAAAAACAAGTGCCCGATTCCCCACAGAGGGAACTGGCTTCAGCATCCCAAAGTAGCTCCCTGGAAAAAAACTCAGAGCCAGAAGAAACCTTGTCCCCCCCTTCTACCCCAACCCGCAAGCCTCCATTCAGCCGTGGGCGGCTAAGACTCCTCTCCTTCCGTTCAATGGAAGACTCTAAACCTGCACCCAGCATAAAGGAGAAATATCCCATCTTGAAAGATGTCTTGGATTTCATTAAAGATCGGTCTCTTTCCCATGAAAGGTGAGCCAAATTGTACCCTGGATGCCAATCTTTGCATAGGGCTGATCGTTTTCTCTGCTTTTAGAGTTCCAGGAGTGGGCATGTTGTTTAACCTTATAAGTTATAGTCAAGAAAGAATTCAAAAGATGTTACAGCAAGCAAACCCCTGAAATTAAACAGGGAGGCAGCAAATAAAGAGAAAGATATTTTCATTGTTATTTCAGTATTTAAAACATAGTAAAATAGTCCCTATTTTAGGAAAGTCAATAATTTTTTATAGTTCTAGAGCAGACATTAAGTGGATTACTCTACAGAAGAGAAATGTAGGGAATTGACTTTGAAAGTTCAACAACAGCCCCAATTAATGTCAGAACAAAGCAAAATATGGAGCTTGAACTTCTCTTTGAAATTGCATAAGGCAACAAAAATAGCATTTTCCGTTGATTCCTTCAAGTAGTGTTGATCTTTGAAGTACGGCAAACAAACGGAAAGCTATGTTTCCAACAGTCCAAGTGTAAGAGCATTGTTGTGCAAATGATAGTGGTTCTAACTGGCTCCTTAGGATTTCAGACCTGACAGAATAGTGGAAGGCAACCATTCAGGTGCTCCTATGCTAATTTGGAAGAAAGACATGCTCTGCTTAATCTGAAGTTTAATCCACAACTTGAGGCAAGACTCATGTAGCTTTTTCCCTAGCAAGATTCTGTAAATTCTGAATTCTGTTCCAGGCATCCAACATCTAAATATGATGGATATGTGTGTGTTTTATCCACAGTGTCCTGAAAATCCTTGCTTTGAGGAAAGCTCAAGCCAAAAATATTTTGGAAGTGCTGAAGATGATCCTCCAGTGCCTAAAATCTCTCAGCCAACCTCACTGTTTTGTTCCGCCTTGCATAATTTTCCTGCTGGAACTTTTAGTTTGCCAGAAAGACTTCACAAAGTAAGCCATGGATAAAACCATTCCCCTGACATTCCATCAATCTAGACCAGTGTTTTTCAACCTTTTTTGGGCAAAGGCACATGAAAATATCACGAGGCACACCACCATTAGAAAATGATCCCCGCTGAGCCGGCGGATGACAGCTCCGTCTCCACACTGTGCTCGGGCGGGAAGGAAGTCGGAAGATGATGTCCTACTGTGATAGGTCCAGGCTGGAGTCTGGACCAATCACAGCCCGGACATCAGAAAAGTGGAGGGTGTCCCCCTGAGGAGCGCCAATCGGCGCCCCTGCTGGCCGAGGGTGGGGTCAAAAACACAGTCCAGCGCCCGCCTAGTGGGCGAAAATTTGACTTTTTTTTTTAATCTTTCGAATTTTTCAATTTCAAAACACCAGGCAACAACAGTGGTTGAAAAACACTGATCTAGACCATACATAATTGGACTGGTGCACTTCGGAATGTCCACTTGTCCCAAATATATGCATGTAATGTACAGTAGGTATCACCAGTGAAGGATTTATTATATAGTTCACCAGCCAGCCTTATTTTGTTTGTTTGTTTGTTTCCAGCTATTTTGGACACTTAGAAGGGTGTGGGGCTGAATTACACCGAGAAATACGGGAATCCTTCTACCAGCTGCTTCACTTCTTGGTCAATGCTTTGAAAGGATTTAACAACTACAGTGACAAGTATGAGTGTTATTCATAAAGCATGCTAAATTACTCTTTAATCTTGCTTATCTTGGTAATTGATCTTGGTAATCATCGGTCCTTCTATGATAGAGAGTTTATAAACTCTTATTTGCTCATTTTGTATACATATATATGTATATGTATATATACATTTCTGAAACTTTTTGAAATATTTTTATATGGATTTTTATTCAACTTTTAAAAATAATGTATCTGATGGTTTGCTTCTCAGTGCTATCAGGAATGAATACTACAAAAATATTATAAATAATTACCATGTATTGTTTATAGTGAATGAGAAGAAAGGGATCAATTTCTCTGAGGTTTTTGATTGCTGTATTCAGATATTGCTCGGTCGAATGCTGTTTTCATTAGGAATTTTTTTTAATTGCTGTAAGACTGTTGATTCACTGGGCCAGACATCTGTATCTTTTGATTATATTATTCATAGAAACTATTATTCCGATCAGCGAGTTATAAAAAAAAATCAGCTGGAGTATCTTGGACTATCAAATTAAACTTTCTCCTAGAAAGAGAGTTCCTGAAAATTCGATGTCGTTTTTAGAAACCTGCATTGCAAGTATTAACAGCAGGTTTTAATTAAGTGGAATTTGGTTTGCCCACAATTCAGTTAATATCTAGATCAGTTTCTACACTGTATAAAGTCGATTTAGCGATATATTTAATGATTGTATTGGGTATATTTAGTGATATACAGTATTTAGCTAAGAACTGCACAGGCTAATACAGTTAAGCAAGACTCTGGTTTTGTCTTTCTGAAGAAATTTTAAATAAGCTATTAAACTACAACCAAACCATGGCTTCATTTCAGACAGACAAACCTGCAGTGGCACATTTTCGTGTTGCATTAAATGTGAATAATCAAGCCTTAGGCAGAGTGAGTAGCCATGGTCAATATAAGTATGCAAGCATTTGGTGACTTCCATGCAGTGGTCTCTTACTTGTTTCTTTCTTGGATTTCAATTTATTGTGAGAAATTTATCAACATATGGAGTAAGATTTCAGGAATTTTTAACGTTAATAGCCATTAGGTGACATTTCATTTTTATATATCCTTACTGATATAACTGAGTACAACTGTTCCACTAATGGAGATGGTGAGCTATCATTTACCTTGGCATAGGAAGAATGAAAGCTATATTCTGCATATAACTACAGGACACTAAATGGGAAGAGGCTGAATCAATCAAATCATAAACGCTGCCCCATTGAATCAGTGAAAGACCCCCATTTTCTTACATCTGGATAGTTCTAAAAACAGAATGGTTCTCATGCTGTTCACCTGCCAGCTTTTTTTTTTTTTGTGCTTCAAAATTTAGGTTCTTCTCATTTGATGAATGTGTTTAATTGCCGTGCAAAGCCATCTTAGTTGGCATCTATTATACAATCTTCTGGGTAGCTAAATTATATATTATATAAGGAGCATGTCTTGAACACAACAGCACTCAGTTTCAATGATTATTATTTGTTTAGATCATTACTGCCTGCCTTGTCCTGTGTGCAGACATGTCTCCTTCACTTTTTGGATATGGGCTGGGAAGCCAACGATCTTTCCTTCTTCATTGATATTCAGCTACCCCGTCTCCTCCTCAGCATGTCACAAGAAAACATAAGCACGCATGACAAGATAATTTGGTAAGTCGGGAAAACATGTAATACTAGAAAGAGAAGTCAGTGAAATAATTTCAAAGTATTTTTTGCATGTGGACATTTTCCACAACCACTTTAAAGGCTCCTTAAAATGGAGTAAAAATCCTTAAATGAGTATAGAATGTGCTAATATTGTAAAAATTATGACTTTCCCTATTAGCCACTTTCTGCAAAGAGGGAATAGAATCATAGCCTTAGGTTTGGTTTCGTTTTGTTATCTAGGATAATGTAGCCATTGCTTAAAGCTAGATTTAGATTTGTCTGCAACTGCATGCAAGCATCAATGCATACCTACACTGCAAAGGGGTTGAAGGGTGTGCAAAAGTTGCAGATAGTTGCAGGTGAGTTGACGTGCACACCTCTAAATCTCAACTACACGCTGTGCAAAGATGTGTGTCTTGCATGGTGATTGGTTAATAAGCCTATATTTTCTGTGCTTTGTTGTTTGAGAGCCCCCCAAAGCCGAATGGTTAACATTTACAAATGTATAAATGCAAAAGACTTCATCTGGGAGGCTAGCAAAGCAGGCCCCGTGCCTGTGGAGACCCGGTGGGTCAGGATGGGAGGGAAAACAACTATGGAGACCCCAAGGGATTGTAAGCAGAGGTGGTATTCAGCCAGTTCCGACAGGTTCCGGAGAACCGGTAGCAATCATTTGGATTGATTCAGAGAATAACATCACTGCTTGTAAGCAAACATGATGTGTTTTAGTGCCGTCAGGGGAGGCCTTGGGTGGCCTGTTCCACCAGGAGGTCTTTCCCACCCTGACAAACCTCATATTCACTTAACGATCTGTGCATTGAGTTAGCAAATGCATTGAGTAAAGCAGGAGGGGATCACGTTCATTTAACATGATCCAATTAATGAATCCTCAGGTTACAAATGTAATTGGCAAGCTGTATTACATTCATAACTCGAGGATTACCTGTACATGTTTTCGAACTGCTAGGTTGGTGGGAGTTTTGAGGCAAGCGATAGGAGCTCACTCCATCATGTGGTAGGATTTGAACCTCCAGAATATAGACCTTCTCCAGCGTCTTTAAGCCACTGAGCCACTTCACCTCTACTAATTAGATATGAGGTGCTGCAATTATAGTACTACTGATAAAATTTCATTATACGTTTTTATTAAACATGAAGCAATAATTGTGAAGCAGGTAAGCTTCCTCTTCTGTGTATTTAGATTGTCTATTGATACTGTCTTAGAAGTATTTCATCTTTTGTGAGAGAGAAGATGAAAAGCATACTTTAAGATGACATTTCTGTCTTTCACATGTTAAAGCTG
>JANHGC010007235.1:220206-235989 GCA_027560395.1 Boaedon fuliginosus
TGTGTACCAAGTTTGGTTGAAATTCCTCTAGGCATTCCAGAGTTATGCTGGAACATGCACACATACACACACATCCATATTTATACACACACACACACACACACACACACACAAATATACATATGAAAATCTTGGTGTAATCATGTCTTTTCCCGTTTAGGCTTAAGAGTATCAAGGCCTTGATACTCTCAAGCCTACACGGGAAAAGACCCGCTTACACCAACACTTTCATACCTACACCGGTGAAAATCTACGAAAACAAATATATACATATATACATACATACACGAAGATGATAGAAGCATTTCTTCAACAAGAACATTAGAATTTTACACTGGTTTATGGTACGTTATTGCGGTTAAACTTAATTGCAAATAAAATGGCTAAAATTAAAATAGCTTCTTAAAGTCAGTAACTGCTGAAAAATATGGTTTGAAGTTACTCTGTTATTTTTACTTAGGGAAATGGAAGCACTACTGAAATTCAGACTTCTATAAATACTAAACAAGAGAGTAAAATGAAGATTGAGAACAAACTTTCCAATGGTCTTCCACCAAAGAAAGAAATGGCATCACAAAAGAAACAGAGACTTGCTTTTAATTCAGACTTACTTGCAAAAGAGAGCGTATCCCCAGGTAAATATTACTTTTTAGCTCCTTTATTTTAAAAAGCAATTGCTGTTCAATTTCTTTTTTCTTGCTTGCTAATGTACATTCTTTGCACCCAACTGTATTACTATTGGTCTGCTCCTAATAGCAATACATTATTGTTAATTTCTACATTGGCTAAAATTTTCTAAAAACACCCTAACTAGCAAATTTACAAGGAAAAATGAATAATTGCTAGCAAGCACAATATGTAGAATTTTAGAGTAATCCATATTTAATACTGCAAGTGTAGCTGCCCATCATACAATCAGAAAATTGCTATGATTTTCCCATACTCTATATTTACAAACAATAGTTAGTAGATTACAAGTGTAATGCTGTATCCTGGTAATGCCAAAAATGATCATCAGCCTTCCAGAGGTAGATGTATGAGATGCATGAGTTCCTAGCATGCTCTGGCACCCTCTCTACCAATCGGTGTACAGATAGTCCTCAGTTAATGATTACTTGTTTAGTGACAGTTCGGTGTTACAGGACTGCTGAATAAAGAGACTGCACACTATCTCTGCAGTCACATAATTGAAACTGGAGCATTTAGCAATTGGCTCTCAATTATGATGGCCTTGACAACCTGCAGTCATGTGATCTCCATTTGCGACCTTCATTGCCAGTTTTTAACAAGCAAAGTCAGTGGGGAAGCCGGCAGGAAATCACAAATGACAATCATGTGACATCCTGCTTAATGACACTGCAGGATTTACTTAACAGTGGTAACTGAAAGTGCCATTTAAGTTGGCACGATCACATACATGACTGTTGTTTATTGACAGAGTTGCCAGTCTCAGTTAACACTGTTCACCAAGAATTACCTATACAAACATGGAAATAATATCAATTTGGGAATAATAGTGACCTATTTTACTGTGTTCTATATGATGAGGAAATGTGCACCATTATAAAGATTGAACTGATGCATTGTAAATCTGCAGTGATTGTAATATTACTCATATTTTCAACAGCATTTTTGTTTGTTGGTTTGCAGATGTTGAAGTTTCTGATGTTTTGCCTCCACACCAAGCTGAGGAAAAAGCAATACCTTGTCAAGAGGAAGTATTTGCTGAATGTTCCCAGAAGAGGATTCTCGGGCTACTAGCTGCCATGTTGCCCCGCCTGAAATCCGTAAGGAACTACCCAAATTAGGGAAATCAGTAAAGGAGTTTTAAGTGCTTGATAATTAAGGAAGTAAGAAAAGGGCAATCCCTCCAGAAAATCATATGAATCATTAGCAGTTCCATCAAAGATTTTGAGAGTAGGAAGGAGCTATCTAGGACATCACATTCTATCCCTTCCTCAAACTGTTTGATATCTCGTAGAACCTGTCATTGGTTCAAAAATGAAAAAACAAACTGCAAATTATTTGGTTTTTGAAAAACTCAACTTTTGAAGTACGTTAGTTAAAATAAAGTATGTTGTGTCATCCCCTCTACTGATCTCCATATTCTTCCCTGTTTTCTCTTTGTAGGGCTTAACAATGTCTCTAATTAACTTGGACCAGATCCTTCCTCTCATGTTTGATGTGGTGATCTCCAATGCTGGCCATTTAAATGAAACTTACCACTTAACTCTGGGGCTCCTGGGACAGTTGATTCGGAGACTGACTCCTGCGGAAGTGGATGCTGCTGTGAACAAGGTCCTCTCCACCAAGCATAGCCTTGTGGCTGCTGGTGATGGCTCCATAGTCCCAGAAGGCTGGAAAACAACCCATCTCCTCTTCAGTCTGGGAGCAGTCTGCCTGGACAGGTCAGTTTTCATGATGGCTTAACCCCAAAAGCTTTGAATACCTCCAGGTGACACTTTCTGTTCTAAAGCTGTCATGGAATGGCAGAATGTTAAAAATATTTGCAGGCATGGCTGCTGCTCAAAACAAACCACCCCTAAAAGGCAGCAAATACTACCTTCAATTAAAAAACAAAATTGAGGCTCACAAGAAATTAGTAAGAGCCGCGATGGCACACCCATTAGAATGCAGTATTGCAGGCTGTTTCTGAGTGCCAACTGCCAGCAGTTCAAGTCTCACCGGCTCAAGGTTGATGCAGCCTTCCATCCTCCCAAGGTGGGTAAAATGAGGAGCCAGATTTAAGGGGGGAAATGCTGATTCTTAAACCTCTTAGAGAGGACTGTAAAGTAGTGTGAAGCAGTGTATAAGTCTCAGTGCTATTGCTATCGCTATTAGTATTACTAACATAAATATTTTTTAAGGGAAGAAAAAGAGAAATGGGAAATGCTGAGGATAATCCTGTATTATAGCTTATCTGAAAGTAGAGCTGAATTTTAAACTTTCCAAGACTTTCCTACCTAGAGCAAATACCGCAAACTCACTGCCTGAAGGCCACTTGCTGCTCTCCCAGTCATTGTCTGCAGCTCATTACAATCCATGGGGGGGAAACAGTAAGTTCTGCAAGAAATGTCCCTGGTAGCCGGCAGGATCTACCCCAAGAGAAGGCAGCCCATTTCAATGGGAATTACAAGTGAAGCAAGACAGTCATTGGCCGCTTTCAGTTTTTGAAGCAATGCTGATGTGAGACGGGCAAATGCGGGAACACATGTGAAGGTAAATAATTAATTCTAACTGTTGGTTTCTAGCCGTGTCGGATTGGACTGGGCCTGCACCATGGCAGACATTCTGCGAGCACTGAACTCCTCCGCTCAGTGGCATGATGTGATAGGTGCCTTCACCAACCACTGCATCAAGCAGCTTCCCTTTCAGTTGAAACATACCAACATTTTCACATTACTGGTACTTGTTGGTTTTCCAGAGGTGAGCATATTAAGGCGTGTGCTTTTCTAGGCCACTTTCTGAAGCTGCAAATAAAAATGCAGCCCACAGCTTAAACTCGGATTGATTTCAGTTTAGAGGACCTCAGATGCAATAGACGAAAGTTATATCCAGGCATCCTTTCGGAATAACAGTCCAGATGAATCACATAAATGGGTGGACTATAATTTGTGTCAGTTTACATGTGTATGTAATTATGTCAGTGTCATAAATAGATACAAATGATGTAAATTTAGATTACAATGGCTGACCCCTCCCTCAAATTGTCCAGTAAATCATAGTTTTACCTGTAGCTTGCTTGGATAGACAGCAAATCTAGTTGTAATCTAGCTGAATTGAATAAATGTCATCTGACTGTCTCTTTCCAACTCTACAGGTTCTATGCATGGGAACCAAATCAGTGTATATGGATAATGCAAATGAGGCCCACAATGTGATCATCCTCAAGCATTTCACAGAGAAGAACAGGGCTGTGGTTGTGGATGTTAAAACCCGAAAGAGGAAAGCAGGTTCATGTCACTCATGTTTGGACATTTCTTTACATCTTGTACATAGAAACTTTGTGTGTGTGTGTGTGTGTGTGTGAGAACTAAATGGAAAAATTACATGATCACAACTATGCTTTCCTTTTCCCCACTCACAATCTACTGCTGGAATAGTTGGCATATTGCTGCTACCTGTAATTATTAGTTTCATAACTTCCACATTTGTTTGCCTCCTAACCATTACTGCTTTGGAACGGTCATCCTAGTGCTGGGATAATTAACAAGAAAGGAATTAGTGTTTGTAATATACATTCATTAGAGAGGAAGGGATTACAAGAGAGTAAGCAAGCACACATTGGGGACTATACCGGCTGTTTGCATCGCATGCTTGGTGCTGCCAGTGCTACTAGGTCCATTGTGTGCTTTCTTACTCTCTTAAAATCTCTTCCTCTCTAATCTCTACCCTGTAAATGTGTGGGGAGAAAAATAACAGGACAATACTGACTGACTGTAATGGTGATCATGTAACTGAAGGATGCTGTGAAGGTTGTACATGTGGACATTGGTTGTAAAATTATTTTTCAGCACCCTTGTAACTTTGAATGGACACTGAACAAAGCAGTCAGTAAGCAAAGGCTGTCTATATTGAAATAAAATATTAGAAGAGGCTGAGTGCGCATCATATGACAAAATTATTTACTACAAGCCTATTCTTAATTTATATTATGTTTAGATTATCTTTTTGTGATATGTAAAAAACAATTCTTTAAAGAGTTTATTTTTGAGGTGGATCTGAATTTTTTTTTTAAAGAGTTTGTATTTTTTTCACATTGCAAGATTTAACCCAGGACAGCTACCAACTGTGTATTCATCTATTTCTCTTCTAGTAAAAGATCTCCAGCTGATTAAGCCATGTGAGCAAGATGATGCTGAGTCTCAGGGCCAGCTCCGCCAGTATCTCCAACATTTTGTGTTTATAACTAGCCATCTTCTCCAGACCAGCATTGACAGTAGCTTTGCAGAGGCAGTGGAAGCAACGTGGGTTTTATCTCTTGCTCTGAAGGGACTGTACAGAACACTTAAGGTACAAAAATGGACAAAGATTATCAAGGCATCTTACGACCCAGAATTCTGCAAACCATTGTGTGTGGGGTGCGGGGATAGAAGAAAGAGCACTGCTGATTTCTGATAAATATAGAATCACAGAACTGGAATAAGCCATTTTGTTGTTGTTTGGTTGCTAAATCATACCCAACTCTTTGTGACCCCATGAACCACAGCACATCAGGCCTCTTATCCTCCACTATCTGCCAGTCTTCCTAAGCCCATGTCCATTGCATTGGTGATACTATCTAACCATCTGATCCTTTGCTGTTCCCTTCTCCTTTCGCCTTCAATTTTTACCAACGTCAGGATCTTTTCAAATGAGACATCTCTTTTCATTTGGTGACCAAAGTATTTGAGCTTTAGCTTCAGAGTCTAAAGGGCCATTTAGGCCATCACATTTAGTTCTCTGCCCTGTAATCCAGATTAAAACGTTAATTAAAAATGGCTGTCTAGCTTTGACTTTGAACCAACCATTTTAGGTTCTTTAAAATAACAGAAGAAAGAACCCAAAGGAATAAGAAGGTCCACTAAGAATACAGCTTAAAAATGTTGATCATTTTATCATCAAAAAGTTACAGTTAAGACAAAAGCAAGCAGCCAAAACCCCTTCACCCTTCTAAAAAGTTATTTTCAATCTTTAATACAAGCATTGCAATACAAAATTATGTTTTCTTGATCAGGATTACTATATATATATATGTATAACACTAATTTTTTCTTTGGGAAGGAGCGGTGGTCTATATCTAATTCTGTAAACTATAGATTAAAATGTGATCTTCATATATTCAATGCCTTTCTCATGTAATAAATCTTTTAACAAAAAATCCTGAAAAAAATCAGTCCATATAGGCCAGCATGTCTCAACCTCAGCATTGTTAAATTGTGTGAACTCAACAGTGTTAAGATATGTGAACTCCCTAAAATCCCCAACATGCTGACCGGGGAATTCCAGAGTTGAAGTCCACACCTTTTCACATTGAGATTGAGAAAACCTGATAAGCTGTCATTCTTAGTCAAAGTGTTAATGGTTACCATTTTTTCCTGTGATCAACAGACACATGCTTTTGAAGAAATACGCACAGCCTTTCTGCAATCTGGTTTGCTTAAACTATTGGTGAAGAAGTGTAGCAAAGGGACAGGCTTCAGTAAGACTTGGCTTCTGAGAGACTTGGAGGTAACATAACAATGCATTTAAGCAGCTGGGCAAGTTCTTTCCTACATACTGTTATTTGAATTATTCTGAACATCCAGCAGTTCCTTCTCATTCTTGCGGTTTTGTGTTCTTCATAATTTCAATCATTTTAATTGTGCTTCAACCAAGGAATGTTAAATGGATGTGTTGCTAGGCTTTTTCGCTCCAGACTGGAATGATAACCTAAACAGAATGCAAATTGATGGAAGCAGCGGGGAGGGGGAGCTGGAGGCTTTGTGAGTCTGTTATGGGATTACATACAGCAAAACTTTGTGACAGCCTTTTTGATAATAGGAGTTCCATGGCATTTCAATAAATGAACGTTCACTTCATCATTTACCAATATATTACTAGCGGATAACCCAGCTTCACCCAGGTATAGTCGGGCCTGACGCTCTAGGTGTGTATGGCAGAAAGCCAGGGAAGAGAAACAGAAGGCGCAGCCCACAGGGTCTGCTTCTGCTGCAGGACATCGCAGTTGCGTCACTCGATCACTTGGTTTTGAATCACTCACCTACTGGCCAGCTGGCCTGTTGTCTTTCGCGCTCCGTGGTTTTAATACCCTGCCAGTCACGGCCGCTGACAGCTGGGCTCATCCTTCATCGCCGCCTGGCCCCATGTGGCCCAACCTTGTCCTGCCGCCTCCTGAAGGCCACCACCTCCGATTCAAAATATAGCTACAATGGAAGGCCTGTACTGCACATGTGCCATGTGTGGCATCATGCTGCTCTCTGGCGCCCCTTGTGGACGACTGAAGGCATCGGCAGTGTTGGCACTGTGAAGGGTTTGGCACCATGGGCACTGTTTTTAGGGGACAGAGACCCCCCAAATGGGTGTTAGGGCTGTGTTACCCCACAGTGTTTGTTTCCGGGGGGTAAATTATCTGTGTGGCAAGTTTGGTTGAAATTGGTCCAACCGTTGAAGAGTGTATACGGTAGGGATGGGTTTCTCCTGGTTCGCTCGTTACCCCCACAGAGAAACCCATCCCTGGTATACGGCGTATACATACATACATACATATATATATTATATATATATAGATTGATTATGTTCATGATTTATTGATCAACTACTAAAATCTGAGAGTACGGCTAAAGGCTAAAGAGGAAGCAGCCTTACAGAAGAGAAGCAAATCTGGTCTGTAATTTGTCTTGTAACTTGAGTGGCTTTCCAATGGAATTTAAGTTGTACCCTGTCTTTGTCCTTGCAGATCTTGTCGGTCATGCTTTATTCTTCAAAAAAGGAGTTAAACTCCATGGCTGAGCAGAAGGACCTAGAGTTCAATGAGCGAGATCATGAGCAAGCAGTAAATGAGTCTGTTGACACTTCCGATCCTGAGCAGAATAGGCTTGACCCACTGGAGGGCTTGGATGAAACCACCAAAATATGCTTCCTGGTACTGTTTCTGTAATGTGCAATGGACGGGATGGGGACAGTGCTTCAGTTGTTCTCAAGAGCACAGCATGTCAGCTTGTGTTGCACTGTGCATGTTGTTTGAAGTTCTCTTGAGACAACAAGGGATTGGTCCTCATCAAGGCAAAAGGCAGGCCTAAGATTACAATCAGAAATTTCAGATTAGTGTTTCATTCCGGGGAGAAGGCTAACCGGTATAGAAGCCATGGAGTGCAGCCATACAGTGTGTGTCCCTGAAGTTATATTGCATTTCACCATCTCTGCTTCAATGCCCAACTTCAGTTTGTCCCAAAATCCAGATAAATCCTGTTAGCATGTTACGGTGGCAAAATTACAGTACCCAACTTTACTTTAGCCAACTTTGAACAGATACATGGTTAGCCTCCAAAGTGGACTCTAGTCCATGTAAAACTTTTTCTTGAACAGATCTATCTATCTATTTCAGGTAATACAAGGCTGATGTTTTTAGTGTTTTTAGTGTTTTAGTGCTATTTTCTGTGAAAGTAAATGTAATGAATTGCCAGAAATTGCATTGACACCTCTACCTTTTGCAGCAGATCTTATCTATCCAGCCAATATTATGACTATATGGGGTGGGGGAGTGTATTTGTGTATTGTGGAAGCCTAACATAGTAATTCAGATTCAAATGGTGACTCTACCATTGCAATACTTCCACAATGGTTTTTAGGGGAATAGGAAAAAAAAGTTGGATTTTTGCTGTTCACTGGCAATGAAACACGTCTGGTAAAAAATATTTGCAGTTTAAAAAAACAACATCCAAGCCAAAACCAAGGACCCAACAATTCAACCCTGAGCCACATTGTCTACTATTAGGAAGTATTTTTCCTTCTTCTCACCTAACCAGAGTTAAACCTATTTTCAGATGACACATGATGCTCTTGATGCACCTCTACACATTCTTCGAGCCATGTATGAATTGCATATGAAAAGGACAGATTCTTTCTTCCTAGAGGTTCAGAAGAGGTAAGAGAATTTCCAAAGCTAATTTGGAATGAAAAGTTTATGTATCCATAGTGACTTAATTAATCTATTAATCAAAAATACCTAAAAAGGAAAGTAGCAGATGGGCAAGAATTTATTTTTAACAATTGCAGATATTCTGCAATGGGGCCAGGGGACTACTGGTATTTCTAAATGAGCTATTGATAATTTTAAGGAAGACAAGAGAACCATTTCAAAGGACAGCTTCCTTCTTGGCCAGGTTTTAGTGAGGAGAACTATTTACGGTGCAAGAAACATTCCATCGTGGTCTTGCTCATATACAAGCTGAAATGGCACAACCCCAGAGACAGGCAGACTACTTCTGTAAGATACCTTTATGCTACAATCTTTTGATAAAACATCCATTTCCAAGCTGTTATCCTTTCATTCTTTCTATAAATCATGATAGAGCCCAACACATCCACAAATTTTCTTGGAGACAGAGAGGGGATAAATTAGTTACCTTGTTTTTGAAAACATGCTTATATTGCAAATTAAAAGTGTAAAATATAAAAGATAATCTAAATTGCATGGAACAGGGACAAGATACCTAGAAACAAAGAAAGCCACATAACCGTATAACTGCTAATATAAAGTAGCACGTGATGGGATGAAACACAGGAAAGTGCTTTTAAATGTAGAAATTGCTCAGCTCAAAGGTTGTCTTTAAATTCTGACAGTAAAAATATTTGTGTGCATATTCTTAAAGATTTGATGGAGAAGTACTTACCATGGATGAAAGGATTCGTACATTGGCTCAAAAATGGCAGCCCAGTAAGCGTTTGCGCACAGAAGAGCAAAATTCCAAAGCCCTGGATACAGATATGATAATTGTGCCATGTTTGGTGAGTGTGCTGTTTTATGCAAAGCACTTTTTTTTTACTTCGTTCCATTTATGTAGTAACATCTACATCAACTTCCGTCAACATGATCTTTAACCACATTAGCTGGAACTGATTAGAATTTTAGTCTGAGCATCTGGAAGGACACGGGCATTGAGAAATGCTTGTTGATTTCAATATACACTGAACTAATATTGCTATTCTTCAATAATTCATTGTGAGATATTTGGGGAAGCAGAAATTTAATAGGTCTATAGCAGGGGTGTCAAGCTCCAGGCCCACAGCCTGCATCTGGCCAGCGGGGCTGCCCTTGAAACAGCAAAGAACTGGCCTGCGGCGCCTCTGCCAGTGAAAACGGAGCTCGGGGGGGCTGTACGCAGCCCTCTCTGGCTCCATTTTCGCTAGCAGAGGGCTGCAGGAGGCCGTCGCTGCCAAAAATGGAGCCTGGGAGGGCCATGCGCGGCCCTCAGGAGCTCCATTTTCGCTGGCAGAACAAACTACTAGCAAAAGTGGCATTTGATCACACAAGTGACATTGAGCTGACGACACCCACCCCGGCCCCCTGAGGTCAAACACAACCCTGATGCGGCCCTCAGTGAAATCGAGTTTGGCATCCCGGATATTAAACTAGAAACACACAACAAGAAATATATTTCTGCAATATCAAACCCTTACATTCAAAATGTACTGTAGAATGTTAATGCATTTTAAACACTAGTGTCCATTTTGGAGACCTTTACAAGTAGTTTTCAATATATGTCCAGTCATTTAGGTGTAGATGATTAGCTGATTCATTTAGGTGTAAGTGATTACTGGTATACCATTCAGGATTTTAGATGTGGACAAGGAAGACTTGAGTTCCAGTCTCCAATTACAGTTTCTATTACTGACCTATGTATTAAAAAAAAAAAACAGTATATGGGCAGCATCCAAAAACAGGGTGAGACAATTTCACACCTACTCCTTTTATGTTACAGTCCAAGCCTGCTCCCTGCAGCAAAGCCACTGAAGAATCCAATCCAGTGACCCAGAAACTCATCACCAACACAGAAAGTGACCTCCAACTCAGCTACGCCAAGCAACGGCGCACCAAAAGTTCTGTCCTCCTGCATAAAGAGTTGGACTCCAGAAGCAAGAAAACTGTGCGGAGTTACCTCTACCGAGTCAATGAAGCTACTGCTGTCCTCTATGCCAGGCATGTCCTCGCTTTGTTATTGGCCGAGTGGCCGGATGACGTAGCAATAAGCGAGGAGATGTTAGATCTCAGTGGCCCAGCACACATGACATATATCCTGGACATGCTGTTGCAGCTGGAGGAAAAACAGCTGTGTGAAAAGGTAATGACTTGTTTTATCCCTCTGATTTGGAAGTGAACTGGGAAAAGTAGCTTGACACTAGCAGATAAATCAGAACATCAATCAGCCCCAAGCAAAAATGCAACTAACCTGTTTTGTTTTGTTTGAGCCAATTTTGTCTTTAATATGCTAGAAGACAATATTTTAGTCTTCTATTCAAGCTGAATTTCAAGAGGAAAAAAGAGAAACAGAATAGTCCCATTTTCCTCATTCCATTTTTTCCCTTTCTTTGTTACCTGACTGTCTCAGATTATCAGATTATCCATGAAGATTGTATGAAGTTCATGACAGAAGACATTCAGATGTAGAATGTCTGTAGGAAATTGTAAAACGCTTACTTGGCATGTGGAAGATCATAGTTCAGTCTCAAATAAAGCGATCCTGGAATGCCTGAGTATTTGGATAACTGCTTGTCACCATAAATGGAATTGGGCTAGGTGGACAATAATTGCCTTATTTTCTCAGGGGAAAGGCATGCTTCCTGGAGCAGTCCATTAATACTAACAAAAAAAATCCCTTTAGTTGATCAGAGTTTTGATCTGTAGAAATGTAGTTACAAAGTGTTCTTATCCATGTGCTCTAAATTTTGGGTTCTACTTAGAAACCATCTCCTTCCTCCTAGTTTTCTTCTTTAAATTGGAAAAAAAAAGTTTCAAATTGCTTCCTAATCTTATTAAGAATGATCTCTAATCTTGTTCACACTTAAATCTGTTAATCCATTCTGAAGGAGAAATAGCGTATATCAAGCATACCTCTACTAGTAAACTAAGAGTAAGTTCTTTTCTCACTTTCAGACCTCAGGGTCTTGGGCAAAAGCAGACAAAGGCTATCCAGTGTCTCTGTTTCTTCTCTTACTTTACCTTTCTTGTTTCATTACTCATCCCACCCACTTGTATTTCTTGTTGGTACCAAACTTAACTTTAACCAACCTTCATTTTGTGAATCATTTTTGTGTGGTCGTTCCCCCACCTTGATCTATCCTACAGATTCTACTGAAAGTGCTTCGTGGATGCAGTGGAACCATGCTAGCAAAGATGGCACTTACAGCCTGTCAGTTCATGGAGGAGCCTGGGATGGCGGTCCAAGTGCGCGAGTCCAAGCATCCTTACAACAATAATACAAACTTTGAGGTACTATGCTTAGTAGTCTTGACGCCAGGTGAGCAAAATGTCAGTCATGCTTGCATTGGCAGTTCCAAATGAAAAAGACCATCCATCTCGTATTGTTTCATTTTATCAAAAAGGTGGCTATGATCAACCCAATTAAATGCCGCACTGTAGACTATAGGTACAAGGCTACCGAAGAAGAAATGGCGGACTGAAGACATTTCCTCAAAAAACGAAGCTGATGGCTGAAGTGAAATGAAGAGCTGGCTAATAGACTCGCTCTTTGATAATTCACCTCCAGGCAAGGAGAAGACATGCGATCACTCACAAGTGCTGCAGACTCTCATTCCTCAAGAGGAGACTGTGAGAAAGTAGGCTTGGGCAGGTTTAGAGCTCTGGGTGATGAGGGAATGGCCATTTTGCTCAAACTGTGGTTGGCACCTTTGAAAGGACACTGGGGTTTGTATGCTTCCTTTTCTAAGCACTATCGAAAATTACTTATTAACTGCTTTTTCAACTATTAAGAACTTTTGGATCGACATGTTTTGCAGCACCAGAAGTGTTTCCTTTCATCCTTTGTGAAAGCCATTTTAAATACAAGTTTTAAACAATTGTTTGGAATAAACAACAAAAGGATGATTGAAGTTTTGATTTTAGAAAGTTACAAATGGGTTAAGGTCCAGATAAGATCATTCAATCTTGTCTTGTAATAAGATTTTGATATTGATTGTAAGGAGTCCTTCCCATGAGAAAATTGGGTTTTTTTAAAAAAAAATCTTAAAAACATTTATAATAAAATAAGATTTTAAAAATTAGACTAGGAGGAAGGAAAGATTATAATTAAAGGAGAAAAACATTTAAATTTGATTCTGACAAGATTGAGACTGATTTGAAAGTAAATTTTAAAATGTCAGGCAAGAAGAGTGACATAGAAAAAGATGTTACCTTCGGCATACAAAAGAAACCAGCTGATGTCTTAATAATTGAAAGGGATATACAAATAACAAATCAGTAATGACCTGGATAATGTTTTATATTTGGTTTTAAATAAAGACTTATTAAAGCTTTGAAGAATTTTGTGAGAAATGACAAAAAATGAGAAGAAATCAAGTTGTGGGACATTATTTGAAAGGACTAAAGATCAAAATTGTGAGGAGTAGAAGCAAGGATTATACAGTTGTTTTGATCAAGGGTTGCCAGAAATAACATATTATTATTTTTGGTAACCCTTAATGGACTTTTGCTGACCTCCGGACAGAAATGACGAGGCTTTAAGGATTTATTTATGCATAACAGATGGAATATGGGAAGAGATCATTTGTGTTTTAAAAGAAGATGATAAATTGCTAAAATTATTTGACAGAGTTCATCATAGCCACTTTCTTGATAAAAGGAAACAATAGGTATGGATGGCCCCACTATCAGATGAATTCACAGTTGGTTGAATAACTGTACAATACATGGCCCTTAATGTATCTGTGTCTACAAGGAAGGAAGTATTCTGGGTCCGCCCTAGGCCCAGGGCTCTTCAACAAGGGGATAGAAGGGATGCTCATCAGATCTGCAGATGATACAAAAATGGGAGAAATTGTTAATCCCTCAGAAGGCAGGTTTTAGGTTCAAAAGGATTTTGATAGACTTGAACATTTATTTTTTATTCATTTTGTATGTGTTAAAATTTTATACCATCCATCTCCCCTAGAAGATGACTCTAGGCCAGTGGTCCTCAATCTTTCCAGTTTGGCGGACCAGCGTGGGGGGAGGGGGAGGATGGTTCCGTGTGAGTAATGGGCATGAGTATGTGCAACTCCATTTGTGCGAGCAATTCATTTAAGGGGAAAATCAGGAGGACTCTGTCAGAAAGTGGAGCTTTGGTGTGCATTTAAAAACAGCAGACACAGAATCTCATGGAAAGAATGGTGAAATAAATCCCTTTATTTGTTTAAAAATGTTTGATTCTGCATTCAAAAGTGACTGCAGAAATTGAAATGCTTCAGCTTTTGGTGAGGTGGTTAGATAAACCCATGCAACTTTACCAAAGTCCAAATGGTTTTGCTGGGCTGCAAGGTCCTCTTCATGGTCTAGACAAGGATGCCTTTTGCAACCTACCAATCATAAGAAACACTTTTTAAAAATTCTCTTTGCATCAGAGGCATGAAACTATCAGACCTCCACAGTGATTTCCCCACTTTTGAGCTGTAAGATTCCAGCAGGTTTTCTTTAGTCATTTTGGTTGATTGGCTTCTACTCATTTGGTTCATGTTGATATGGGACTGTGGAACACCACTAATATTCATACATTCTTTTATCCACAGGATAAAGTTCATATCCCTGGTGCTATCTACCTCTCAGTCAAATTTGACTCTCAGTGTAATACTGAAGAGGGATGTGATGAATTGGTCATAGCCAGCAGCTGTGACTTCATCCATGATCGACATACATTCAGCGGGCCTCCACACAAATGGACTGATTTTGAACTTCCAGGTAAACTACAAAATATTTCTTCAGGAAACCAATTATCCCTTATTTTGAAGATCCATGTCGGAAGTAACAGCATAACAGAATAACAAAGTTGGAAGGCACGTTGAAGGTCTTCTAGTCCAACCCCCTGTTCAAGCAGGAGACCCTATACCAGTGATGGCTAACCTTTTCGGCACCAAATGTCCAAAGCGTGTGTGCACCCTGCACATGCGCGGTAGAGACCTGAAGATCAGCTGCCTGGCGGGAGGCATACACATGGCAGAGTTGAGCTGGGGCAGCGGCTTGCATGCCCAAAGAGAGGGCTCTGTGTGACACCTTCTAGGTTCACCATCACGGCCCTATACCATTCCAAACAAGAGACTGTCCAGTCTCTTCTTAAAAGTCTCCAGTGACGGAGCACTAACAACTTCTAGAGGCAAGCGGTTCCACTGGTTAATTGTTCTCCCTGTTAGGAAATTTTTCCTTAGTTTTACTTTGTTTATCTCCTTGATTAGTTTCCATCCATGGCAGATTGGAAAGAGCCTTATGGAATTCTCTCCTCATCCTTGACTTATTCTTTCTAACATTATTTCCATACTCTAGTGCTAGTCTGAATTCTATCAGGATAAGATAGGAATCCTGATAGTCTGTCTTTATAAGTGCAGAAGGATTGCTGTTAGTTTTCTTTGTTTTATTTAAAAATGCTATTTTACTGCATCTCTGTCAACCAAGGGAGCGGGGAAGTAGGCCTTTCAGATTGCAAAGACAATGTAGTTTTTAATTTTTTTACTGAATATTCCTACCCTTATTTTAGCTGTTAATAGATGCTGTGGAGCCTATTAAATGACTTAAATGGCTGACTAGTCATCTATCCCCAGGGGAGAGTGGGGTTATTATTATTTTTTTAATTTCTTTTATTAGTATTTTTAATTTTTTGACATTGTGTTTTTATTTGCCTGTAAGTCACCTAAAGTCGCTGTGAATGAGTAGGCGGCTCTATGTGAGCGAATAGGTGGTAAGAGCCACGGTGGCTTAGTAGTTAGAATGCAGTACTGCAGGCTACTGCTGCTGCCTGCCGGCTGCCTGCAATTTGGCAGTTTGAATCTCACCTACTCAAGGTTGACTCAGCCTTCCACCCTTCCGAAGTGGGTAAAACAAGGACCCAGATTGTTGGGGGCAATAGGCTGCTTCTGTAAACTGCTTAGAGTGGGCTATAAAAGCACCATGAAGCAATATATGTCTAAGGGCTATTGCTATTGGTATATAAATTTTCTAAAATAAATACACAAATAAATAAATACATTTTGATTATTAATTTTAATCCCATCATCTTAATTAATTCCAATAAATGAAGGAACTTTAAAAAAAACATATAA
>JANHGC010007237.1:0-12662 GCA_027560395.1 Boaedon fuliginosus
AGCTCGCGGAGGATGGGTGTAATATGGGTGCACCGAGGTACACCCTTAATCACTCTCGCGGCCGCATTCTGCACCAGTTGAAGTCTCCGGATTTTAACTTCATCATGACTGTTCTTCAACTTTTCCCAATATCTTCAGTGTGGTTTACTATTTCCAATCTCAATTTTTTTATATTATTATACCATTCCATTAATAGAATTCATTTGTTTATCTCTTATTATTACATCCTATATATTATCAATGTAAAGTTTTAAATAATTCTCACCATCCCCTTTTATTACATATTCCCCTTCTGTCATTCTAATGCAATACCATTATCTAATTTCTTTATTCATCTTTTGACCAGTTTTACAAGTTACTTATTTGTTTATCTATTACTTTTATATCTCTAAAATTATCATAACATATTTAAATTATCCATTATTCATATTATCTATTGTTAATTTACCTTATAATCTTCTTATCCCAGTATATATTTTTAACCCTCCCCAGTATTCCTTTTATTTTTCCAGTCAAAAGGTAAAATAAACAAAATAAATAAATAAAGAATATCAACAAAAAAAAGAAAGAAGAAAAAAAATTATTTTTTCCATTAGCTTAGCAACTTAGTAAATCAGTTCATTTACTTATCTATTATCTGTTCTATTATTTCTTGAGTATTGTCCAGTTCAAATGTCCATTCTTTAACATTCCTCTTTCTATTTTCTAATGAACAACCATTTTCAAAAACGAATTCAAACACCCATGCCGCCTTTTGTAAAAGAACATTCTGCTGATCTATCCATTGTTAATAAATTTCGTTTGCAGCAATCTCAGCGGTTTTTTGGCTCCTCGTTCCCATCTCTCTGTTGCAATCATGCTTTCTCCTCTCTGCTTGGAGGAATGCTGTTTCGTATCTTCCTTCCACCTCAACGACGACGCCTTCCACCTCCACGTCAACCACGAGGCCTCAATCCTCGCACATGCACTATAAATTTTCTGTAATGTGATGCCAGCTTCACGATTCTTTTCTTAGCTTCTGCACCTGTACAGTATTTTCCACTGAATTACTCCAAACTGCAAGTATATATCCCTTATTTCTTCCAGTTATTTCAGCTCCATTTATATTCCAGGCTGGTCTTTTATTACCTTCGCTTTGTCTAATCTCCCTGTGAAATGGCGTCTCAATCTCCTCTTCATAGACACCCAGGCTTTTCTCCTTGTTATACTCCGCATTTCCTCCAAGCCTCTTTCCATCACAATTACTGGCTTCTCTCATCTTCATTTTAATTTCTTCAAAAAAGTCCTTTAACGCCGATTTTAAATCCAACAGCCTCTTCTCCAATTTAAAAGGCTTCTCCTCCTCCCGATCATTATTTACTGGTTTGTTTTTGTTACGCTCCATCTCTCGAATTTCGCCCATCATCATTCAATCCTTGAAGCTTCTATTTAATTCTAATTATTTTCCTTGGGGTATATTTCTATAACGATTATAATTAGACCTTACCCACTTCAGTCTCTGTTGTTGCCAATCTTTACAATTCCTCTTTCTTTCAGAGCTGTTTGGGACTTAGAGTGACGCCATTGCTGCCACTTTTCAAGTGCTTTGTTACAGGGCTTCTTCGGACAACCAGATGAGGAGACGGCAAAACTTCCCTCGGACCCCCATAATGCCCCTTATTCCCTGTCTCCTACAGAGACAGGGTAGGTCCTTTGGACCCCCAAAGTAAAGGAATATCAGGGGTCTTGTATGGAGTGTCATACAAGAAACTCCTGTCATGCTGAGATCTCAGCCCCACCCCTCCTCCTAAACTAGATTTAAAGAGAACTGATTTTTTAAAAAAATATCTCTTTGCTTTCTCACCCACTTTCTCTAGTGATCTGAGGTGACATAATTTTTAAAATAGCAATAAATAGCACTAAACAAGCGTTATCTTCTTTTTAGTTAAACAAAGTTAACATTTTTTCTATGTTGATGGTGACTCCCCCATCATATATGCTTGTGGGGGAGAGAACATTAAAGAGCTACATATCTGACATGGCTAATGGAAGGCAAGATGTCATTTGCCCTAGGAGCAGAAGAGTTCAAGCCACGAATTCCAGGGTCACTTTGGAGGTTGGTTCTGTCAATTTTTTCGCTTTTTCTTTCCATCTGTCTTAGTTGCAAAATTAGGAATGCAATACAAATCACTGACTTTAAATGGAACTTGCTTCTATAAAATAATGTTTGGTCAACAGTTGTATATATATCATGTATATATGGTACAGTTCTATGTGTTCACATAACTATACCATATACAAAATCATTGGTTTGTTGTAAAGTCATGGGGGAATGAAAAAGATAAAGCTGTTCTCACATATGGAGAGTCTGCTGGTATGTTTTCTATAAAACATGCCTGGCAGGTATATCTTTAGTAACTGGGGATTGAAGGAAATCACTATTCAAATGATTCAATATTTGGTTCTGTATAGTGATTTATTAAGTGCAATAAAGAACACATTGCCATTGTCCTCTTTCAGAACACATTAATCTTTTGGGAGAAAAATCTATATCATATATTCTGTGTGGGTTTCAGTTAGCAATCCCTCCTCCTTCAACAAGACTAAGCGCCTGAATGTGGAATTTCTATACTGCTATCAAATCATATTATAATTTTAATAGGAAACTATCTATAAGAAGAAAAAGTGGATTTTTTTAATGTAACTAAACCAAATTTTTGACCTCCAATTTCAAGCTTGAATAACTGAAAGATTAAGCAACATAATTTTAACAACACACACACACAATGCATACTGTCAAATTTTCTTAAAGTAATTGATTGATTTTATGGAGCTGATAATGTTGTATTTGAAGATTGGAAAAAATAAAACCATTCAGAATCTAATAAATGAAAACACAGGAAAGTGCTGAGTCATTTTCAAAGAAAGAATTTTCAGCAGATGCTTCAAATAGGGGATGGTTGTCCTCATTTGGAGTAACTGTAATTGTTTAAAAGAAAATATCCAAAGACATCTAAAATGTATTTTTACTTAAGATCATTAACAGAAGTTGAGAGACAATCATTCAGCTTTTCTTATCTGTTGGAACTGAAATGCAAATATTTCACAACACAATTTTGGAACTGCACTGGTGAAATAAAGGAGGTGGAAAATAACTTTAAATAATTTTATTTAGTTATTAAATTTAGTTGCTGCCCATCTTGCCTAAGACAACTCAAATATATGTGTATACATATTTGAGTCATTTTGGGCAAGATGGGCAGCAAATACATTTAATATATGGGATATGTAATATATTCTATTTGTCTTTGTACTTAGGATAAAGTTTTAGTTTTTCATTTCTTTTCTTGGTTGGTATAAACATAACTTTTTAAATGTGGCATTTTGAATGTATTTCACTCCTGGGTATTGTAGGAGAACAGCCTAGTTACAAATTTTATTTGGCAAAGACTTATCCTGAGAACACATTTATTACAAGTGTAAAAGCTAACATACCGATTTCTAAATTTAATTTTGTTTATATAGATGAATTCTTGTTTTTAAAATATCCATAGGGTGTTTACATGTATGTGTGTATTTGCGCTTGGCCAATCTCCTATTGTGATAATCCTGCCTTTGCTGTATTCAGCACAGCATGACCCATGTAAGCCAATGTTGGGCCAATCATTGACTCTCTCCTTGACAGCTGATTTAAGGAAAATTTGAAGGAATGAATGGCATATTGAACTCCTGAAGCAAAGCAGAATACAGTATTATATCTGGGAAACAAACAAAAATAAACAAAAATGTGTGAAGGATCTCTTAAGCATGTTCTTAAATAGAAAGTCAAGACAAAAAAAGAAACATCCTTATATTCCTAACATTATTATCCAAGGAGTCTGGAGGATAGAGCAGAAAGACAATGAATATTTTACTGCAGAAGCTGTAGAAGCAAGAGAAATTTCCACTGAATATAGGGCATACAATAAAATTCTTTCATTTATTATTAACTGCTACATATCTCTTGAGAAGTTAAGAGAAATGCTTAGAGAAAATGTAAACCAACATTTCAGAGACACCAATAAGGTGAACAGATTATTCTTAAAGTGTAATGCATTTATCTCAGAAGTACTGGCAAAATGTTTCATATTGCTCTGTTTTTTCTTGACTTAAGCAATGCTTTAATGTTTCATAATAATACTCTACATTTACTATTTTGAAGTCAGGATTAAGCTGTTTTGTTTGACTAAAACAGTGCAAACCCAGTTAAGAATCTTTTATCTAGTTTTTCTATCCTTAATTCTAACCGAAGGCATTATTAATTATGTTGTATGACATGGTACAAGTACCATCTAAAGCAGATTTCTGCTGTTACAATTGTAGCATCAGTCAACCTTCTTCACGTGATCTTGATGAATAGAAAGATTTTAGAGAAGTAGGCATTCTCTTGAGTATTCTAGACCAAAGCTGTCAAACTATACAGGCCTTAAGGTCATATTCAGCACTTGATCTTATGCCTAGAAAGGAGATGCCAGTCAGTGTAACTCTTTTAACAGTGTCAATAGTATGGTCTAGACATCAATCTGCCTGATGAATTTCTAGAGTGCATCATTTAGCCCATTTTCTTTTAATATATATATATAGTATCAGTAATTCAATTATTTATTTATTTATTTTATTTATTTGTATTTATACCCCGCCTCGTTTCCCCTATAAGGGGAAATTAATTTTCCAATCCAGTCTCCTCATTGCATTATACTATCTAACATTTGATTCACATATCTTTTAATTTCTCAGTCAACAATATGGTAATACCTGTCCCCACTCACACAACTTCACATCCTCAGCTAACACAATTCTAACATCACCACAACATAACATAAATGGATCAAGCAACAGAGGCATCACAAAGCCTTATCTTACTTTCTGCTGAACACTAAACAACTCATTAAACCTTCAATTTTTCTCATGCATGCTCTTCTTCCATAATGCATCACAATTACCATATTCAGCAACTCCTTATTTACATGAATACTCCACTGTTCAAGCCAGGACACTTTATTGTATGCTTTATCTAAATCAAATCTACAATAATCTTTCTTTCTCATGTTCATATATTCCTCTATGTCTTTCTGGAGAGCAAAAGTATTGCCAATATTCTTCTTGCATTCTAAAGTGCAGCCTTCCTTATGCCATGATTACTGTCAGATGACCTTCAGATATGGCCTTTGGACCTTACCATGGCTTTGATAAACTAAGGTTTTCTCAGTAGGCTTTCACATATTATTATGCTTTTTAGACTAATTCAGACTAGGTTACCAATCTGGGTTTGATCCATATCAAATGCAGTATTCCATTCTGATAGTAAAGACAGTGCTGGGACGTTTTGGCACAATTTAGTCAGTTTGCTACAAGCAAAACCAACATGCACTTTCAACCAAAAATTTGTTAAATCAACAAAGTGTATTTTGAAGTGAGACAAAATTGGTATTAACTCTATGCCCATCAATAAGATACATGATTGTTACTGATTTATGCCTGTTTTGAGGTTGTGCAACCCACCATACTCTTTTAAAAAGCAAAGTATGGATTCTGATCATTGGGTCTACATAACTCTTCATAAGTCACAATTTGCCAATATTGCCACCTTATAGCAGATTAAATGCTGATATGACAACTGCAAGTCTGAGTTAATACAATTGAGTTGAACTACAATTACAGGAAATTATTTTATTGTTAACAAAGAGTAATTCATTACTTTAACTTAATTTAAAATACGAAGGGTCTAGAACCTAGACGTGAACCTATGGCACGCGTGCCCAAAGTGGCACACAGAGCCATGTCACCCAGCACACAAGCCATTGCCCAGTTCAGCTGCACTGAGCATGCGCGCCAGCCAATTTACAGACCTCTGCTGTCCATGCGCGGAGGCACAGAGAGCGCGGGGTCAAGTCCGCATATGTGGGCGGTGGGGGTGGAGTGCACCTTGCGCTCCCCCGCCCACACAGCAAAGGCCCAAAAATTAGCTGGCCAGTGCGCATGCTCAGTGGAGCTGAGCTGGGTGATGGCTCGTGTGCGGGGCGACATGGAAAAAGAACAGCTGCTTTTCTGGGGTATTAAGTGAGCCCCGAGGCAGCCAGGGCAGGCCAGCATTGTCCTTCTCCCTCACACCCTTCCCATTGCATTCTCTTGGCACCTCAAGAATGCAATGAGAACGCAACAAGAGAGAAGGCAAGAGCTGGCTTGGGTGCTCATGAGAATCCTCCCGTGCGGCCAGGCAGGCTCTTGCCTTCTCTTGTTGCCTTCTCCTTGCGTTCCCAAGGGGCTGAGGCAGAATGCAATGGGAAGGCTTCAAGGGCGAAGGAAAGTGGCTGAGGATGGAGCTGAGGTTCACATGGCTCCCATCCTTCCCAGAGAAGAGGATGCGATCTGGGCTCACTTAATACCCTGGAAGCTGCCCACTTCCCCCGGCTAAGTCTTTCTGCTCCAGCCAGCAGCACACCACCACCATCAGCGGCTCTGGCTGAGGTCCATAGCTCCTCACCTCATGCCCAATGTTGCACACCATTTTTGAGCAGTTGTGGGACCTCCACGTGCGCAAGGGGAAGGGAAAAGGCTTCACTCTGCCGCACATGCATGGGGGTGGGGGAATATGGGAGGGTCACATGCGCACAACCCATCCCCTGCGTATGCACAGCAGAGGCAAAAAAACCAGCTGGCCAGCAGAGGGGTCATGTGCACATGTGCAGGGGGAGAGGGGTACAGGGGCATGCAGTCATGCACGCTTGTGCATGTGCAGATACTTTTGGCATGGAACCTCAAAAAGGTTTGCCACCACTGGGCTAGTATGTTAATTACTTTAAGACACAGAAATATTTGGAGTTAAATATAGGCCAAATGTCCTGTGGATAGGTAGGTAGCTGTGCATAGAGTAACTGCATTAATGGGAATTGTCCACTTTGCAGTGAAAAGTTTCAAGCCTTCTCTATTGCTGTCACTTTTGAGGGGGTGGTGATGGGAACTACATCAGGTCTTTTCCCGTCTTCCAGTAGTTCCCCAGTGCTCCAGGATGTTTGGAAGGTATAGTTCGATGGTTCTGAGAGGACGTCTAACAGCTCCTTCAGAACTCTTGAGATGTAATCCATCTGATCCTGGTGATTTGAACTCGTCTAGAGTGGACAAGTGTTCTTACCAGTTTCTTGCTTATTTTAATTTGCATTCCTAATCTGTCTTTTACCATTTTGTTTTTAGTAGGTTGAGTTTTTTTTTTTTTGCATGAAGAGAGATGCAAAGAATGAATTAAGTAACTCTGCTTTCTCCCTGCTGCCCATCACTTCCTTGCCATCTTCTCCCATTAATGGACCAATTGCTTCCTTGACTTTTTTCTTGTTTTTTTTTACATGTTGAAAGAAACCTTTTAAAAAAATATTTTTAACATTTGTTGCAAGTCTTAATTCATTCTGAGCTTTAGCTTTCCTGACTTCAGTTGCAGACTCAGGCTACATACTTTATTTATTTATTTATTAGATTTATATCCTGCCTCTCTTCACCCCTTCCGGGGGAACGCGAGGCGGTACTGGTATTCTTCCTTAGTTATGTGTCGCTTTTTCCATTTTTTTATACTTATCCTTTTTGTCTTTCATTTTATCAGGTTTTTTTTTTTTTGCAACAAACGAGTATATTATTGGATTTATTTTTCTTTTTTAGTGGCATTGTGTTGCACTGGGCTATTGTAATAATATTTTTCAGAGTTTTTTTTTTAAGATATTCATTCATGGAATCCTTCCGAAGCTCAATGTTTGTTGAAATCAGGTAGACACTAGTTTTGTTATGTTCTATTGCTTGTGTCTGTATTATATTGAATTCCAATATGACATGGTCACTCTTCCCCAAAGTTCCTGAAACTTCAACCCCTCTATCATTTCTCTATCATTTCTCCTCTGTTAGTAAGAATTATGTCCAGTATAGCAGACCCTCTAGTTTCCTTCTCTACTTTTTGGGTGAGAAAGTTGTCAGCTAGTTTGATCAGGAACCTGTTTCAACTTCCATCTGTCTTGCAGTTGATTTCTGAATATTTAAAGTCCCCCATTACTACTGTGGTATGTTTCCTACATACATTTGCTAACTGATTAGCATCTATTTCTTCTCCTTCATAGAGTGGCTTGAATGTTAGATGAACCCAAACATAATTCTTCATATCTCAGAAACCAAGGCTCATGCCACTGTACAATTCTCTAGATGTATAACTGTATGACTCCCACAGGAGTCATACAAGTATTGGCTAGAGAATTCTGCTAATTGATAACCAGAACTGTAAATGTTGCCAAGGTTGAGAAACACTGTTTTAATGCCTCCTATCATTTAAAGATAATGTTAGAATTAGCCTAGAATCAATTTAACAGTTTGCTGTTTCAACCTGTAAAGTCTGTATTCGAACTGTTTTTTAATAACTTCCTTCTATTGGGGATGAACTTTACAGAGATTTATAATGTACTAATCTTAGAGAGTTGCATATATCATCAGCACTTTCAGTTATTCAGTATCGTGACATAGATATCCTAGGGGCTAGAGAAGCTTTCTAAATTGCTCACTTGATCTGGAGAGATTTGCTGTTCTTCTCTGACTTCACCAAGGTGGAAAGGGGTTATAAAGAATAATGCCCTGTGAACATTTTAGAAGACTGAAGTTCAAACAGTAGTCACTTAAGATAATTTTGTTCTAAAAACAAACTAATAAAAAAATTGCAATGGTAAGAATTCCTGCCTGGATGAGCAAAATAAGCCAGGAAACATATTGAAAAATCATGGTGCTACAGTCAGAGTTCATTGGAAAGATTCTTGTAAAACTATACATTGTGCTTTGAGCTATATCTATGTTTGGAGGAGAGGTGAGAGACTAATATATATATATAATTCATAAGAAATGAGGCAATTCTCTGAATCTCCTTAGAGTTACTATAACTGCAGCAGTCTCTTAAAAGTATTTTAAACTATACATTTTATTTTTTTTAATCTTGCTTCAGGTCTTTTTTCTCCCTGTAGAATTGATTATAATAACCACTGCATATTGTTTACTAGTTCTTACTCTATATTTATTCATACTTTAAAACAATGTATGATTGGAGATTGTTAAATAAATAAAACTTGCACTGAAGATTTTCTATTCCTCCTCTAGAAAGTTGCTTAAAAGTTAATAGAACTGTTTTTTGAAGGCATCCTTAGGCAAAAACTGAGAAACTATTTTTGATAAAAAATCAAAATCTTCAATGCAATAAGATAATCTGTTACAGAAGCATCCTAGGATGGGAAGATTAAATTATTAACATAAGTACTGGTCACCTATAGATAATAAAATATGCATGCACTAATGCAAATTCACAGCAACAAAGGATGTCTCAGCATTCCAAGTAACAACCTCCAAAGAAAAAGACTCCGAGAATATCATCTTCCCAAAGATCCATTTTATTAGAGATGTCATATTGGCACATCTGGGGAAAACCCGAATCTGAGAAAACCCAAAATCCAACCCTGCATCCAGTAGTCCATTACATGGTCCAATCGTTACTTCATTCCAACTGGAGACTCCAGTCACTCCACTCCAGGTGCATGGTAACATGTCCTTGACTTTATGAAAGAAGAATGTTGTTGTAACTAATCTTCTAACGCTCCTTGAAGTCCCCCTCCCAAATTCCCAGGCACTGAATATGGCAGCCCAGAAGCCTAACAAAACTGACTTTCAAGCTGACAGGGTACATCACTGGAAGACCAGCCTGGGGAAAAATTACAGTGAAAAAAAATTATAAGGTCACTTATATGCTTTTAAATTAAGAGTTGACACTGACTTAATAGTACATAATTTAAAAACCCAATCAATGCAAATATAAAAATTATATATAATATAATTGAATACTTTATTTGACCAAGTATGATTAGACATACAAGGCATTTGACTCTGATGCAAAAGCTCTCAGTATACATGCAAAATAACAAAATAATGATAATCTATCATAATAACACCAATAAGAGTAAAGAAGATAATAATAAGATTAAGTAATAATACTATAGCCATACAACATAGGTAAGTACAAATAGAGATTAGACAACATTGAGAATTAGGTGTTCAGCAGAGTGATGGCATGACAAAAAACACTGTTTCTGTGTCTAGTTGTTATGGCATGTGATACCCTGTACTATAGTGCTGTCACGATGGGAGGAGTTGAAACAGTTTATGTCCAGGATGTGTGAGGTTTGCAGATACCTTCTCAGCCCTTCTTCTGACCTGCACAATATACAATATACAACACACACACACACACACACACACACACACACACACACGTTTTCGTAGATTTTCACAGGTATAGGTATGAAAGTCTTGGTGTATTCGGTTTTTTTCTGTGCTCTATTGTTTGAATAAAAGAAAACTTGGATTTTGGTCTTGAGGTGTTTCTTATCAGAACAAGAGACGCGAGTGACTGACATATATATTGTCATATTCCATGCTTACAGATGACCTAATCCAGCAGTTTCATATACTGGTTAAAGAGCCACAAGGAGAAAATCAAACCGTGAAGTACCCCAACAGCAGAGGCCATGGGCTGGATTTCTTTTTCCAGCAATACGTATTCTGAAGAAAAGAGGTGAACTAACATTATATCATACCTCCCTATCCCAACCCCTGAGTTGATCTAGAAATATGCCATGATTTGTCAAGGCCTGTGAGAGATTAAGGATGGATGCACTGTCCCTTTCCTGGCTGCACCATCAGTAAACTGTAAGTAATCTAACAAAGGGCGATCAGATTATGTCGATAGATTGCCTTGATAAGGCAGCTTCTATTGCCTGAAAGGAAGCACTTTTTCTCCAGGTTAATGACTTCAGTCTCTCTAGTTTAAATAGGAGAACAGATGGCAAATCCTTTCTTGTATCTTTCAGACAGTCTCCACATAATGGCTAGATTCATACCTCATGGTAAACCATTTTTTTCCTTTCTTTGGTTTTGGTTCAGTATAACATGCAAATACAAGTCCCATGGACCAGGCCACTGTTAAACCAATTATTTAGCACAATATGTGAGATAACATACCAAACATCTTGCTATATCCTTGCAAGATTATATACAAAAACATATACCAGCTGACCCATAGTATCATGATTATCAATCAATGCAAATGACTACAGTGTCATATTATATTTCTTTATAAAAATTATCTAGGCAAACTTTCTCAAACATTAACATACGAAAATCAGGCCTTGCTTTATATATGTTCTATTGGGGACATAATGTCAGTGTTCTAAAATATTTTCAGATAGGATGCAGTCCATCCAGAGACACCAAATGAAATACATTTAAAAAAAACTATAGAGTTAAATTGATAAATTCTATGATATGCTTTTTTGTGCATGGTTATTATGACACTGGTTTCATTAATTTTATTGTTCTTGAAAACTGGTATAAGAATTAAAAGTAGCATAAACAGTGTCTGAACATGAATTTTAATTTCTTCCCATATGGTGAGAATGCAAAAAAAAAAAAATTCCTCACAAAAAGAAAACTTTAATGTTATTATTAACTTACCTAATTGGCTACAAATAAAAATAGGGGAATTCTACTTCATACACTCTAAGCCAGCCATCCATTCATGAACCAGCACTGGTCCGTGGCATGCCAGCCACTGGTCGGTGCAAACAAGTGAAGCCCCATCTAGGGGATGCAGGCAACATGCAAAACCACACACCTCCTGCTCTGGTCCATGGAAAAGATCCCACGAAACTGGTCCTTGGTGCCCAAAGGTTGAGGGCTACTGCTCTAAGCCACGCTGGAGATCAAGTCAAAGACTTAATGCACTACTGAAATGTGAAAGAATGAGATGCAAGAATATATAACATAATATTCATAAAAAAATGAAATAGCATTCATGAGCAAGGTGTGAACTGAACATAAAAAAAAAACAAAAGTCTTTTCTGAGGTCTTTTAATTATTTTTTCCTCCATTGGAATTCAGGTAATGAGTAGTTTATAAGATGAGCTGCTGTTTTTTACAGTTTAATACAGAACAAATAAAAATGCCTAAATAACAGTCATTAGAACCTTATTTTTCTCAGTCAAAAATGTCTGTTTTTTAAGACAAAATATGAAAGGATTCCCAATATATCTTCTGGTAGCCTTCCCTGCTTAAAAGTGCATTATTTATTTTAGTGGGAGCTCTTGTCCATGTTTATGCCAGATTAATTCTACAATTCATGGAAATCTATAGTCTTGAAAGGTAATATGCAAGGGATTTTAAAACCAATCAATAATCATTCCCCGAGTGCTCTTCTTTTAATCTCAGATTTATTCTGTCTCTCTCAAATGGTTACAGATGGCTAGATCATTAAAATATTTATTTTGTCAATTCTTCTCATTTTTCCACATTTGAATTATGCATGTGTTTCTCATAGGATTGCCAGTTTGTTGTCAAGGATGCTAATTGACCCTATTTTTTATTATTTGTAATAAGTAGATGACATTTTTAATGAACAGGATGGTTCTGTTACAAATATGTCTTTTTCAAAACATTTTCCCTCCACTTTTTCAGTTCCTCATTTGCATTATATTTGGAAAAAGTACTGAACATCAAAATACCTTATATTTATTATTATTATTATTATTATTATTATTATTATTATTATTATTATTATTATTATTATTATTATTATTTATTTA
>JANHGC010007239.1:28185-38563 GCA_027560395.1 Boaedon fuliginosus
TTCAATTCAATTCAATTCAAAAAGTGCTTTCCTGTTTTGTATTGATTGAACATCCAGTATTTGTCCTGTGTTTTGTTACTAGCTATAAGAAGATCACAATCAGGCCATATTGATTACCTAAACAGCGATGCCCTTTTCCTAACTCTGTCACATATACCTACTACAATACTTTCTATCAAAGTAAGCCAAATTATGCCAAGAGCAGAAATGAAGTATGAAATAATAAACCCAAAAAAATTAAAAGCAGGAGATATAAAAAAAGAAAAGGAAACTAAATCAAATTTAAATCAATATTGTTCACCATACCTCTCCATATCTATCCGTTGTTGTCTCTTCAACATTCATATACCATTTCATTGCCTTTTGTTTTTTATACTTCTCATCCCTTTCCTTTTGAAAAAATCTATTTAATGTCATCTAGCTATTCCTTTTTTACCTTTCTCTTCCTGTCAACCCATTCAATTTCCCTCACATACTTGTTTTGTAATTCAGTTCTCATTTCTCTCTATGTGACCAAACCATTACAATGTACATCTTTTCTATTGGTCATTCACTTTTATAAATTTTGTAAAAATAAATATACATTTATTCAGTATCAGTTCATCCTTAACACTATTTCTCTTTGCTTTACTGTAAACTTTTCTTAAACAACCTAATCCTATGGAGTTCTTTTATTTGTATTTGTACTTATATTTTTCCTGATACACCCAATTCTCAATTCCAAATAACAAGATCAGTGGATAGATGCATGCTTTTTATTACAAGATGCACTTGTTGTAGCCCATCCTTAGGGAGCTCTCTTCTGGAATAAATAGAATATACCCTACTGAACTCCATCTTCCTAGACATACAATTCACAATGGAAAAACAAATGACTAGACAGTTACCATTTATAAGCTTGTCAACAGGCAGGAAGATGGAAGACTAGGAACTATAGCTTATTGCAAAAGATCACCAACACTCCACACATTCTTAGTTTCAACAGTAACCATCCACTGTCACACACAAAAAAAGTATCAGAACACACCATATGGCAGGTTGAGAACCTACAGTAGTATGTTGCAAGTTAAACAACTGGAGAGAAGGCACCTACTGTATGTGAACAATTCAGGGAGAATGGGTACCCACAATCATTTATTAAAAGATGCCTGTGCAATACGCAAAGGAGAGAAAGGAAGAAAGAAGTTACAAGACCAACTATGTGGCATACTCTGCCATACATCAAAAACATTTTGGAAGCAGTATAATGCAGTTTCTGAGATTTGCAAGTGGGCATCGTACACTGCTCAGAGGCTACCATACAAGGACAAATCATGCATTGCAAAGATCGCTTGGAGGTGGGAAATACTTCTAATATAATCTACCAGATCTCCTACATGGATTGCCCTTGTGACTACCATGTTTCCCTAAAAATAAGACCTGGCCCCTGCTGGCTATGGTTTTCCCAGTTGCAATGTATGGCTGTGAAAGTGGGACCATAAGAAAGGCTGAGTGTCAACAAATTGAGGCTTTTGAACTATGGTGCTGGGGAAGACTCTTGCGAGTCCCTTGGAGTAAACTGGTCAGTCCTAGAGATTAACCCTGACTGCTCTTTAGAAGGCCAAATCCTGAAGATGAAACTCAAATACTTTGGCCACCTCATGAGAAGGAAGGACTCACTGGAGCAAAGCCGAATGTTGGGAGTGATTGAGGGCAAAAGAAGGGGACAACAGAGAATGAAGTGGCTGGATAGAATCACTGAAGCAGTTGGTGTAGCTTAAATGGACTCTGGGGGATGGTAGAGGACAGGAAGGCCTGGAGGAATCTTGTCCATGGGGTCACAATGGGTCGGACATGACTTCACAACTAACAACAACAAATCACACCCAGACTCATAGCTTCCAGAGAACAAGATAAAATCTCACCTGTTTCAATACCATGGATTAGGATGGAGATGTAAAGTTGAGTATCATCAATAATTAACCCTAAACTGATATATGACTTCTCTAAGTGGATTTACATGGATATTAAACAAAGGGGGGAGGACTAACCCTTGGGGTACTCCACAAGGCTAACCCAACTTCTCATCACTGTCTAGAACTATCCATTGAACAAAGGCAGAAACACTGCAAAGTACTGGCATCAGTCCCCAAGCCCTGGTCTAACCTGATACCATAATTGATATTATTGAGGGCTGCAGAAAGATCTGATAGGACCAGGATAAGTGCAGTATTGCATTCAGATCCCCATACAATTCCAACCAAATCTACTAGTGCAACAAAAGTTGCCTCCATTCCATGCCTAGCCTAAAACTTATCTGAGGAGGATTGAGATAATCACTTAGGGAACTCTGTGCTTGGTCTTTCACCACCATTGGAGCCAAGAAAAGCCTTTTAACAAGGGTACATACATCCCCTTGTAAAATTATTTTACAGCCTCCTTGGTCAAATTTAATGACAGCTATCAGCATTAGCATCATCATGAGAGAGGAAAGTGTCTTTCTGTGGGTTTTTAAAATTATTTATATCATCATTGAGCATGTCTACAATAACAAATTTCATTCTTCCACATTTCTATCCACAAACTAGAAAAGGAGTCCCAGGCATTTTTATTTTCAACTCTCAAATATTATATTTCCACTGGAACCATATTTTTCAGAAAATGCTGTGCTCATTAAGCACTATTTTTCAGCATGGAAGTTTGCCCTTTTGCTCCAAAACCTGGGAACGGTAGCAGAGACCTTTTGATGAAACATCTCCAAACCCTGTATTGCTGTTTAAGAAGTCTTGAGTCTTTGAAGGGCCATAGAGGAATGAAGTTGTTTGGGGATTATTTGAATGGCTTTTATTTCCGTCCATAATGGCCAAGGAAATGCAACAGATGCCTCTGGACTGATCAAATGATTCACAAAATGCTGCTCAAGTGCCTTTGCTTAAGCTAGAGGATCAGCAGAACAGGAGGAAAAATGCATCCCACCCCTTTTTATTTGGTCATAAGCAATAATGGTTTAAAGGATTAAACAATGGGAATGTCAAGGGTTGCACTGCACTGAAAGAAATTGTACACACGGGTCTCCTTTGAAATGATTTCAAAGTGACTCTTAATAGAACCTGGAAGAATCAGAGTTGTATTTAGCTAGGAATAATCTTGATAAATAGCTAAAATTAATTTTGGGATAGTTTTATTGTTGCTACTACTAATAAGTCGAAGTTGAGATATAGTGTTAACGTTAGGTCTTAACTTTCTTTTTAGTATGAGAAGATAGACTGAGATGCTAATGAAAGGAAGATTATATTCATTACAGTTTCTGTGTTAAGAGAGTAAACTATGTTTTTAATGTACCATTCTGCACTGTAAGGTAGTTTATATTAAACCTCTACATCAGAGGTTAAATTTAAGAGCTCAGCATTAACCATTGGCCTTCTGCCCATAAAAGACGGTTAAATTCTGAAATTAGCTGCTAGAATGGACAGCTCTTAGTGAACCTTGACAAATTCATAAGAGCACAAGTTTCTCCAAAAGATACTAAGCACAATTCCCATAACAAGTAACAACTGACCTGTAATCTGTTCCGATATTTCACAAATTTTCTGCCAGAACAAGAATTATTTTGCTAGCTCCCCTGTAGTGAGTTTGAGGTTGTTTAGGATTCCTTTTTGAGCTGAAATTGGGAGAGGGGGAGAGAGAGAAGCATTCGATATATCGCCAAACAAGATTTTTCATGTTCCAGGACTGCAAATACCTCAACCCCAGGTACTGTCCTGCAGTTAGGTTTTTGTGAAGAAAAATAAGAAATGTCCAACTTAATGTATCAGTTGCTGGGGATGAGACGAATATGGTCTAATTGTGTCTTTATGTGTGGTCTTCCTGGAGGCATCTAACTGGACATATGATGCTGAATCAGCAGAAGTCTTCCTACATTCTTATAATTACCTTTCTTTTGAAACACCATAATGAGTGTACTTATTCAGTTTTAGAGGCTAAAGCCTGCACTAATCTTTAATAGCTTTTCTTGGTTTATGAACTATGGGAGAATTCTGAATTCCAAATAATTTTTATTTTTGTTCTTCAATGCTCAAGATGTAATGTTTGAGAGCGCTGGAACAAGAGTTTTCTGAATGATTCCCCTCTTTCAGCAAAGCTGAATATAATAAGTGTGAGATAATACAACTCTTAAGACCCTTAAGAGGTGTCTTAATTACAGAATCTAGATTTGAACTTATTTTGAATAGCACAGAATAAGAAACATATGATGACAGTGAACTTTTCATGAGATTACTTCTACAAAATATTGCATAGCATGTGAACAGCAGCTGACCTGAGATTGCTCCTCCCTCATAGGCACAGATGGACAAAGCCATGGCTTTATCACCCTTGAATGCACACAATTAAGATGGTAAATTAAGAAAAATGTCAAGTTTCATGGACCTGGTACCCATTGCATGTGTTTTATTTCATTCCCGCACCAAAATTCCATGCTAGATCTACCGTAGACTGTGGGAGTTGAAATCCAAAACATCTGAAAACTTCAGACTGAGGAAGGCTATTCTAGTAAAAGCATTCTTTCTATGTCCCATTTAACTTCATCCTGCTATTTTTTTAAAAAAAAACAAAGGTTACAAGGAACTGTTCTGTCAAGCTCCTTTTAAATATATAGAACAGATCAGCTGCTTTATAATCACATTTTATTTCTAGTACAACGTACTTTCTTCCAAAAACATACCTAGGCATCCTAGGATAGGACAACTTTAATCTCTAGGTTTCTCTTAATTACTTCCTATACAGGTCACCTCATGAGACAGGACAGGACAGGACAGGACAGGTCAGGACAGGACAGGACAGGACAGGACAGGACAGGATAGGATAGGATAGGATAGGATAGGATAGGATAGGATAGGAAGCAGATAACAGAAAACCACTTCCACATTCTTGCCAAGAAAACTACTTTAAAATGTGTAGATCCCAGGAATCAAGCTTCACTTAAATAGATTGTTGTATTAATTAATTTTTAAAAAGCAAAGGTAAAGAAAAATAAAATAAAATGGACTATTTAGAGATGCTAAACTGTTGTTTTTTTTAGCATACACCTTTTTAAAAAAAAAAGTATTCTCAAATCATATGAGTCAGCATGCATACTCGCAACATCTCATTAAATCAGACATGTCCTCAGGACATGATTAAAAATGTCAAGATGGCGGCCACAATGATTAGATTGAAACTCCATCCATTTTAATGCATCATGCGAAACTGAAACTAAGTTCTTAATAAAAATATTGTATTGGGTGGCTGGGGTTCCTTGGAAGATATTCTCCATGGCTTACATCCATCATTTGGAGGAACCCAACACAGAGCTATGAGCAGCAGCTGTTTGTGTCCTATGCACGAGTCCTGCCATTGTGTCAGTTAAACAACAGCTGTGCTAACAACAATGGAGGTACGGTAGTTCCAAAAAGAATTCTCAACTTGATAGGGTGGGTGGGACCATTTCAGAAGAGCACCTTTCAGCAAGCTGAGATCAGGAAGTTCACATTTAAGCCATACCATTTCTCATTCTCAGAATTGTTTTCCTCTGCCAGCAAGCTTTCCATTGTTTCCTAAGCATTATCCTGGAATAATTCATGTCCTTGAGAAAACATGTCCTGTTAAGCAACTCATTGTTGCTGTTGTCTCGTCCAACCCGTCACTGGGTTCGACTTGCAGGATTCACAAAAGCCAAGTAAGGGTTGGTTGTGTGTTGCTTAAATGTTTCTTAAGAGAGAAGGAAGGCTGTGAGGATTTTTACACAATGTCCCAAAGGGGCTTTTTTCAAGAGGCAACTGAACTTTCTGGTTTTTCTTTGAAGACTTTTCTCTTCTCCTCCAAGAAGCTTCTTAGCTCTGACTGGATGGTGGGGAATAGAAGGGTTAAACCAGGGTTAAGCTGAAGAAGCTTCTTGGATGAGAAGAGAAAAGTCTTCAGAGAAAAAAACCAGAAAGTCCAGTTGCCTCTTAAAAAAAGCACCTTTGGGACAACCATGACATGGATGACTGAGAATCTCATAGACATTTTTACACAATGCTCAGAAATACCGGTATGAAGCTTTTCAGCTTTCCCAGTAGTTGCTCTACATCTTCTCTTTTGCTTTTCTCTTACAAATGGGAATCAGAAAGTCGCTATCTTCTGATTTTATTAACTGCATGCCTCTAGACTTGTATTTTATTGTTCCTCAGAAATTATTTTCCCAGCAGACGGTGAAGCCTTCTACCTATAAAAATGTGAGGAGTCAGAGGAAACACTTCCAAGATGTCTTTCCTAGTGAAATAATTATTCTACAATAATTATTCAGATCAGTGAGCGCTGTTGGGCAAAGGTTTAAAAAAGGGGACAGTCTTAAAAGTACAGGTGGTCCACAACTTACAACAGTTTATTTAGTGACCGTTCAAAGTTACAGCGGCATTGAAAAAGGGACATGACCATTTTTCACATGGCTGTTGCAACGGTCATGCACATGGCCACGTGATCAAAGTTCAGACGCTTGGCAACTGACTCATATTTATGACGGTTGCAGTGTCCCAGGGTGAAGTGATCACCTTTTGAGACCTTCCGACAAGCAAAGTCGATGGGGAAGCCAGATTCACTTAACAACCATATTGCTAATTTAACAATTGCACTGATTCACTTAGCAATTTTTCAAGAAAGGTCATAAAATGCGGCAAAATTCATTTAAAAACTGTTTCACTTAACAAAGAAATTTTGGGTTCAATTTGGGTTGTAACAAGAGGACTACCTGTACAGTATTCTGGTATTCTTTTTTTCAAAAAAATGTTCAAATATTAAAAATAAACTTATGGATGCAGAGATCTCCTCATAGAGCAAAGTAATGTTTTTTTTGCAATATATCTTTAATAACTGTGCTATCTAAATACTCTTTAGATTGTTGTATAATTGCCAAGAAGTGGTCCCATCACAAATGATCCCTTAAAAAAAACCCCTCTGATCTTTTGTGCCTCTTTGCTTAATTTTTATCCCCTCCACTTCTTTCTGCATCTACCTCCATTTGCTTGAAGTTGCATTGTTATTAAAGTGTGGCTAATAAAAATTAAGAATTAATGAAGCATCACAAAATAAAAAGGTTAATTTTAATCATTCGATGTCAGTTTTAATCAGGTTTTCAGGATGAAATGAACAATAGTTGCAAAAATACTACCATTCCAAAGTATATGTTTTGTTTTGTTTGATATGCTTATTATGTGCATTGCCCTCTAGATATGGACCACCATAGTGCCAATATTCTCCGCTAGGAACGCCAGTTGTATGAACTTCTGTCCAACCATATCTGGAGGCCAAAACTTTTGGGGAAACTTAACTTAGTACATGCCATTAAATGTACATTACGGTTACAGCTAGAACCTTTTAAGCCATAATTCTAAACTCATATATACCCAGAGATATTGAAGAAAAAGATGAGGGCAGCTGGACCAGGAAAACCAGGAAAAGTCAAGTTCAGCTCCCCACTTATCTATAAAAGGTTGCTAGTAGACTTGGGGTGATTACTGATACTCATTCCAACCTAGCCTGCAACAATTCAGATGCTCACTATATGGCGGCAAAGAGTTAAAAATTTCATTATCTCTTTGCTGCTATTTAGTGGTAATCTAGATTTTTGCAGACAAAATCTGATAGCTCCAAGTAACAGAAGGAAGATTCTCATGTATGTACCTTAAATTCCTCAGAAGCAAGGTAGGCTGGAAATGAAAAAGAAAAAAAGAAAAGACATATCCAGAGGTGGTATTCAGCCAGTTCTGACAGGTTCCGGAGAAGTGGTAGCGATAATTTTGATTGATTCAGAGAACCAGCAAATGCCATCTCTGATTGGCTGATGGCATAGCCACGCCCATCAAGCCACGCCCACAGAATCAGTAGTTAAAATTGAATACCACCACTGGACATATCTACTGTATATACTGGTAGTACTTGAATGTAATACATCAAATATCAGGCAAATCAAACCTGTCACACAAACTACTCTCCAAAAGATCTGCAAAGAAGCACACATGTGTACCTTATTAAAACCAAAATGCAAGAGCTAAATTTGGGATTTCTCTGCTGAAACGTTTCCCGTCTAAAGTCAGTGCAAAAGTCTTCAAATCGTTCTGGGTACAGCAGATAGAAAAGGCAGAGGCAGCAAAATTCTACTTTTTTTTCTTTTTTTTTGCCAAGTACCCTTTTCATAATTTATAGTCTGTCATTGTTTTTATCACAGAAAACTGTCCCTCTTTTTCTCATTCTGCCGGCTCCTTTCCCACTGGACAGTCCATGCCAGCTGTCTAGGCAGCAGGAACGTCCTTCTTTTTCCCAAGCCCCGACCTGTGGGAAAATCTTCATTGGCCAGTAATTGATTCCACCCTGCCAGCTCCATTACTTTAGTCTACAGTCAAACTGCCAGCAATCTGGAGACAGGCAGCCTTGGCCCTCCCTTGCTCTTGCTATTGAAGTCTGCTTCTATGGGCACTGTAAGCTACTGGCTCTCAGAGTTGATGTGTCAGCCCTCCCTGCAATTAGCACTAATCTGAAAATTGGCCTCTGCTTGCAAAGCCAAGCACCTGACAGCTAATTGTTTGTGTCAGATTGATGGGCATTTAATATGGAAATGTTATTTATCAAGGGGGTATTCTACCCCTCCCTTTTTGCTTTCTCCGCTTTCACTGCTGGGCTTACTTTAGAGCAGGAAGGAGTCCGAGAGAGTTGACAAACCAACGGACCCCTATGTCATTTTCTGATAGGGACAGTGAAATAAAGGCCCACCCTAAAGCTCGAACTAAGATTGCGTGCCCAAACCTCAAACCTCTTATGCGGGTCATCAAAAAATAAGTGACTGCTTTTAAAAATGCAGAACACTGTCAGGGAGAAAGACAGATAAATCAACTTTTATCGCCGCCTCGAGTTCCCCTTCGGGGTGAAGAGAGGCGGGATATAAATCCAATAAATGAAATGAAATGAAATATTGAAAAGTGGATTGAAATGGATGAACTTTCCTACAAATTTGCGACGTTATAAGGAGAATCTCAGTTCATGGGGTCCAACCAATTAAAGTGGACATTGATCAGATTTTATTTATTTATTTATTCAATTTATATTAACGAACGGGAACACAAGGCAGCACAAGCCTGCATTCTCTTTCTGCAGTTCTGTAACCCAATGTAAGATTTGAATGAGTGTATGTATTTAGTTAGAAAAGAAACCATTGCGCATCTAGTTTTTACAGTAATTCCAAAGAGGTATAACACCAGCAGTTGACATATCCTTTGAGCCTGTGGTTTAATTGACATTAGCATCCACTTGGATTCTCCTTAAAGAAGATTCTTCATTAAGGTTCTTCTTTCTTTAAGACAGATCCAAGTCTGAGTTTCTTTCTTACCCCATAAGATCATGTTCTAGTGGAAAGTTTAAGTGGAAAGATATGAGAAAAAAAGCAACTCCCCATCATCACATGTATCTTTGGTAACACATGAGAGCCATAGCTGATTAGGAAAAACTTGTGCTTAAACCTGACTGAAATCCAAAGGATTTATATTTGATATATTTGATATCTAGTTGATATCTGGATGAAAGGCTACCAAAGAATTCTAGCTGTTATTGTTATTTTCCAAACTATAGATTAATTTGGAAAATAACAAGAAACAGTCCCCCAAGATCCATAACAAAACATTTATGAACTGTTGCCAACAAAACAATTGCAGGAATATATCCATTATTTTTGTCCCATTATTATTTTGCTGCAATGTTATCTAGTCTGATAATGAAGTATCTGCAAGAAAATAACCAAATTCATAGAGCACCAAGAACACAAAAAAATCAGTTCTAAGCTACATTTATTTTTTTCTAATCGACGTCTGCATTTAGTCACCAGGGATCAAACTTGTCTTATATAATTATTATAGTTGCAGACCCACATTACAAATAAAAAGTATTTTAAAAAAGAAAAGACAAAATAGTATATTACAATTAGTGGTGGATTGTCAGAGACAGTCGAAGTCTGCTTAATTTTGCAGCTACATTCAAAACAATTACCTTGGCCTAATGCAATAACAGTAATTGTGCATTAAAAAGATTGGTGTTTCCCAGGTATTTTATCAGGTGACAATGCTATGAGATAGGCCCATCAGTCCTTATAGAAAGTATAGTACAGTATATAGTAGTATGTGAGCTGTAGTTTCAATAGCTCATTGTTCATAAGAGCAGTCTCAGCTGATATGGTTTGTCTCACTCGTCATCTTCAGGCTGGTCTTCAGGTGTTCTGTTCCCCCCTCCAGCCAACCAAAAACAGACACACAAACAGGTTGTAAACTAAAGTTCCAGAATGCTGTAATTGTTCATGCAACAAAAACTTGGCACAGAAACATAAACAAATGCGGCAGTC
>JANHGC010007241.1:42675-56162 GCA_027560395.1 Boaedon fuliginosus
TTAGGGTTAGGTAATAAAAAACTCATTCTCCAATTTCGGTCTTTCACCGGTGAAAGTCGACATTCTCCAGATTTCGGACTTTCACGGTCCCTGGAGAATCTGGAGAATCTGGAGAATGTTGACTTTCATCGGTGAAAAATCCAATATTGCTTCCAGAATTTAGTAGACTGCTCTCTTCCAAGTTCATACCCACAGTCCAAGCCACCCCAGTATTTTAAAAGGAAAGACTTTGCAAAGAGTCGCTGTTTGCACGCACTTTCACTTCGCCACTTATCAGATCTTTGCGCCTCTCTAATCCCGCCTCCCAATCAGGGGTTTAAGATGTTATCAGTCTCAACTCACCCAATCAGTGGAGCATGTCTGGATTTTCTTCTCCTCCTCCTCGTTTCCTGGATGGTCCTGACTTGTGACCACCATTTTATGGTGGCCTCTGGTACCGGCTGTCAGTTTCAGGGCTACCGCTCGGCAGGGAGAGGATTGCGTGTCCTCTCACCCCCCTGCATAAATCCCTATTGCTTTGCCTCCCCTCCAGAGAGACTTAGGTACCTCTAGGGAGACTTAGGTCCCTCTAGGGACCCTCAGGCCGTCCGCTTAGTACGGGTTTGCGGAGCTTGCAAATTCCGTGATCCCATCGCTGGAAGTCCAACCGGAAGTCCCAAGATCCTTCTGAATCTTGAATCTATCTTCCAAAATGTTATCAATTCCACCCCAGCTTGATGGTATCTGCACATTTGATGATCTCACCTTCAATCCCCTCATCTAGGTCATTTATGCAGATGTTGAAGAACAGTGGGCCAAATACAGGTTTGTTTGATTTGTTTCTTCACTTATTTTAAGTCAAATGTTCTTTATAACATTTCCAACATTTCTAACATTTGGATTTTCCAGAAGGAATGAATATTTTAAGGTACAATGCAACTCCCCCTCCCTTTTTCTTTCTTGTATTTCTTTTGAACCAATTCTAGCTTTCAGTTGTTTATATTCCAATCATGGGAGACATTCTTACCAAGTATCAATTATGTTTATTAAATCATATTTGCTCTTTTGCACCAAGACTATTTTGTTTATTTCCCATATGTTAAATATATATCCCATGAAGACCATTAATTTTATGAGGCAGTTTTCTGATTTTTCATTGAGTGGATTGAGAAGTCTCATTTCAACAACATGCCTATTTTGTTTACTAGATAGATCTTTACTTTGGGGAGTTTGTTTTCACCCTGCAAACTCTTTAATTTAAAGTCTTCCTAATGATGGTTCATTTAAACTTATTTTGTCTTTTTAAAGCAAAATAACTTTGCAAAGTGTTGGTGGACAGTTCAACTGTGAAGTATTTCACAAGAATACATCTTATTAAATTCTACATTTTCCTGGCTTGAGGTAGATTTTTATCAGTATGTATCTTTTTTCACACTGAAATATATTACACATCTATATATATAAAACAGACTCTGTGTGTGTGTGTATGTGTGTGTGTATGTGCCCTATACAATCTTGCACGCCTGCACCAATTTGGCCAAAACTTGCCACGCAGATAACTTGCCCTCCAGAGACAAGCACTGTGGGGGTCACACAAGGCCTCCACACCTCTGTGCCCCCTATAGAAAGTGCCAAATTCCTCCCCAAACAACACTGACCTACAATATACCACAATATACTCTGGCCCACCACAAGAGGCACCAGACAGCAGATTCACACGGCCCATCTCTGTACTACGCATGTGCAGTACACAGCTTCCACCCCGAAAATGAAACTGGGGCTGCCTCTGAACAGTGCACCAGCCGGTAGTGCTGCAACCAATTGCTGCTCGCTCAGCCCAACTTCTACTCCACATACTCTGTGGGGTAAGCAGAGCCGTCTGCCACTGCCAGGTCTCCAGCCACAGAGAGGGGAGAGGACAGGAGCCTCCTCCTCTTTGCTTTGCACCACTTTGCTTCGCCCTGGGAAAGTTGCCAACAGGCAAATCTCCCTCACCCTCTCATCTGCTCCTGTGCCCTCACCCTGCCCAGATTTGTTCTGTGCTCCAGTCAATGCTGTGAGGCTCGCCTCCTTTCCACCCAGCACCCTCATCCTGCCCATACTTGCCCGGCCTCCAGCAAATGGTGTGTGCCTTGCCTCTTTCCCACCCACCTCCCTCGCCCTGCCTGGGATCAGCAAGTGGGGGGCTGTCTCCCAGCTTCAGCCTCTCACCTGCTCCTATGCCCTTGTCCTGACCAGGATCATCCATGCACTGTCTTCGCTCAACCTGCCTGTTGCTCAGTGCTGGCCTCACCATGCTGGGGACCTGCCACGACTGGATGCTCATCATGCTCCTTTTTGGCCACCTCAGAAGGATGGAAGGCCGGGTCAACTTTGAACCGGTGTGTGTGTTTGTGTGCATGCACAGTGATTACAATGCAGTATTACAGACGGACTCTGCTCATTGCCAGGAGGTTGATCCTGACCAGATCAAGGTTGACTCAGCCTTCCATCCTTTCTTCCAAGGTGGGTAAAATGAGGACCCAGATTGTTGGGAGCAAGAGCCTGATAATCGCTTAGAGAGGGCTGGAAAGCACTGGAAAGCAGTATATAAGTCTAACTGCTATTGCTAAGTGGGAAGAGAAGGGAAGAGAAGGAGGAAGGGAGGGAAAGAAAAGGAGGAAGGGAAGGGAAGGGAAAGGAAAGGAAGAAGAAAAGGAGGAAGAGGAAGGAAGGGAAGAAAACGAAAGGAAAGGAACAGCGTACACATTGTCAGGCCCGACTATACCTGGGCAACGGCGGATTATCAGATAGTTGCTTTATAAAATTCTATCTCAAAACTACTATGAGATTAAATAGCATTGTTTATTTAACCACAAACTACTCTAATAAGATCAGAAACAGCAACAGCCACTTCTGAACTATACAACTTATAATTAATATTACAAACCTGAGGATTATTCAGACAAGACTAAGCATATTAATCTTCAATGCAATGTAAACCGAACCTAGACAAAAAGGTGGTTAATTATAGGGCAACCATTACTATTAAGGAATAAATATGCCATACTCCAAAACAGACAAAAAGTATCATTCTTCTCTTAATAAAAATGTTCTCAAGAAATTTGTACTAAAAGATCAATGTAAGATATAATGTAGCAAATAGTTGTTCCACAAGTATAAATACAAATTTTACATTATGTTTACCTTGCCTCTTCTTTTGAGAACTGAATATGGCATTAAATTAAACCAAAGAAGATTTGGGGTGAATTTCTTCTTAGTTTCATCTTCCTGGAATTAATTCAGTCTCAATAAATGATGTGGATTACTCTTGAGTAAACACATGTTAGTGGAGTAATAATGGACTTCTGGGAAAGCAATGGTGAATGGTGAAGAAAAAAAGCAAAGCTGATAGAAAGAAGAGGCAATAAATTAAACTGGTCCTTAGAATGCCTCCCTGGATCAAGGAGAGGATTAGGATCACTCACAGATTTGCTCCATACAGAGACTCTTTGTAACGAGATGATAAAATAGTGGTCTCTGGCTTACTTGAAAGTTTGGGGAACCAGGAAAATACCCCCCATCCAATCCTTCATTTGGACACTGAGTTCACCCACTTCCTTTCTTAACCAATTGAGGAAATTGCTTGTTATCAATATTTTTTGGATGTTAAAAGCCTTCTGAAGGGCAAACATCATTGCACTGTGAGAGTTTCCTAACCTGGATGAAAAAAGCTTTATGGCTGCCTTGGAAAGCCTTATCTTGGATTTACAAAAGGGACATGTTAAGCTATTGAAACAGTTCTTGAAAGGAGACAAAGAAAATGATGAAAGGACTGCTAAGATGGCGACTGCGGCGGACATGCGGAGAGATTCCGCCGCAGGGTACCTGGTCTCCTCCGAGAATTTCTTGCCTCTCCCTAAGCTGGAATAACAGGCTGGAAGGGAGAGCGTGGTGGCGTGCGGCGGTAGCTGACAGGAAGCAAGGAAAGTGTACGGTGGTGGCGATTTTTGTTAATACTTGTCGCTGGCCTGGATCCGGGAGCCGCAAGTAAGAACATGGCGGCCCCGGCGTTCCTCAGAGCGGCCGGAGAGCCCTTGGACTACGGTTCCTGCCATCCCTATTGTCCTGCTGGGTGCGGTGCGACCTCCTTGGAGCCCAGAGATCTGGATCGGAAGATCGGCGGCCGCGGAAGTGGTTGGATTGCGGCGAAAGGATTCCGGACCTCGGAGGGCCCTGGAGGCTGCCCGCATGAGGCAGTGAGCTTGGGGTTTGTCGGGACTGCGACAAGACTGTGCAATGCTGGTGGTCACGGCTGCATCTCGGACTGCTTCGGCGTCCCGATATCTGGTGGCCAGGGAGGGAGTGTCGCTAGATGGAGGGGCGTTCTGAGGCTGGAAGCTCCAGCAGGCTGCCGAGCTGGTTTTTTTCCCAGCTCGGAAAAGTCTACTGCCGAATTGCAAGAAATGGCTGCCGGCAGCTCAGACTTGTGGAACAACGTGTTACCAAGGCTGCAGCTATGGATTTGGGAGATATTCCGGTTTGGGGGACTACTGGAGGGATTGGGATTTTTCCTCCCTCGGAGTGCTTCCCTGGATGTGGACTCAAGCCCCTGGAAGATCACACTTTTCCTTATATATCCATTTGATCTGCTTCCTGCCTTCTTCTTTTTATCCGCCCCCCTCCCCTTTACTATTATTTCCCTGTTATTGTGTCGTAGGTTTTATTGATCAGAGAGTCTATAGCTTAATTGGGGTGTTATTCTTTTATTGTTTTATTGATGTTTTAACTTTTGGGTATTTAATTCTATTTTAGTTAAATCGTATGTATGCTATGAGTGTGTGTGTGGGCTCCCACCGGTTATGGCGGTTGAGAGGGGTTCAGGACAGGCAGCGGCCGTGGTGGAGCTTGAGGGACGGCCGATTACTGTGGTGACTGGGAGAGGCAGGTATGGCAGGAGCCACGGGGTTAGCCATTACCGGGGACTGCGTACTCGCCAATTGGTGGCGGTACCGCGGTCTGACCCCGTGAGCTCACCTCAGGGGCCCATTGACCAGGAAATTCTGGGCCCTGGGCTCCGACTGTTGCTTATCAACGCTAGGTCGGTGGTTAATAAAGCCTCTCTCATCCAGGATTTAATTCTGGATGAGGGGGCCGACTGGCATGCGTCACTGAGACCTGGTGGGGGCCGGAAGGGGGTGTCCCCCTCGTGGAAATGTGCCCCCCCAGGTTTCAGGTGATGCACAAGTCGCGACCCCAGGGCAGGGGCGGTGGAGTGGCAATAATTGTGCATCAAGGGTTACATCCACAGGAAGGCACAGGTCTAGAAATTGGCGGGTGTGAATCCGTTTTTGTGAGTTTGGACCTAGGGGTCCAGGTGGGCGTGTTGCTGATTTTTAATGTTCTTAAATGTTTATATTATAATAGTAGTGTTTTAATGTTTTATAATTCTGGAATTCGCTCCCGTCGGATATTAGGACCATCCCGAATTTGCCCACCTTCCGTAAGGCTGTTTAAACCTGGCTGTGTCGGAAGGTCTGGGGTTAAGATCTTCCTCCCCCTTTTTATGGTTGTTCTTGGTTGATTGTGTGATCTGAATGGGTAGGATTTTATTGTTAGGGCACAGTATTGTTGTTGTACACCGCCTCGAGTTCCCCGTTGGGGAAGAGAGGCGGGATATAAATCTAACAAATAAATAAATAAAATAAATAAATAATGTTATGTTTTATTGTTCTTGTGAGCCGTCCTGAGTCCTACGGCATTGGGTAGCCTACAAATTTAAATAAAAAAATAAATAAATAAATAAATAAAGACATTGAGTCATGTAAGATTTCAGAATCTTTACATAACACACCTGTAAACATTATACAGACCTGAAATATCCCAAGACTTAGAAGTTATGATTTTTTTTTTAATTGCCTGTTAGAAAGAAAATGACATATGCACATTACCTGCACATTCCAGGGTTTGATAGGTTGCTCATCCTTCATGCAACAAGACTGTGTCAGGCAATCAGAAGCTTTCTGGGCCAAAAGATCCCAGGCTCCCGTGTTGGCTTTGGCAACATTTGCTGTCGGATCTGCTGGATCGATAATCACAGGACTGCAATACAAATACATTTTTTTTAAATTACAAAATGTAACATACACTCACAGGAGAAATGAAAAGCTAATTATTACAAGAACTTTAAAAAAATGTTACTCCAGTGCAGTGTGTGCCAAGTAGATTCCACTTTTCAATACGTTGTTTTAATGTATTTTCTTTCCCTAATTTATACCAATCAAATAGTACTATATACTATTGTACATAGTAACTACAGGGCAACTTAAATATGGCATTGAGAATATGAGTGATTTTTATGTTTTCCTTTTATTTACTGAATATTAGTTATAGAATCCTATGTAAAAAACTCCATAGTCTCTAGCAGTAGGAAGGGAAGAAATTTCACTCTTCTGCCTCTTTCATTCACTCCTACTTTGAGATAGCAGGAAACCAGTTCTCTCCAAGTGGCAAAGAGTAATAAGTATATTTTTCTTGGCCCCAAAAATTCAAGTGAAATGGAAGATTTCCAGAACATGTAGCCTAAATTTGTTCAATTAAGATTTAACAGGTAATTCAAGAGAAATACAGTCTGATTATCACTGCGCCCAACTGAATGAAAGCTTATGTAAGGAAAGACAACAAGAAAGAAGTAGTATCCTTACCGTGACTCCCTCAATTTTCCTTTCACATGGAGACCCACTTTGGAATGATCAAGGGTGTAGTATCTGGTCCAATAGAGGCAGAGATCCCGGTACTGAGTGATCAGTGTCATCACTGTGCAAAACCCTTCTGCTGTGTTGAATTGCTCTCCTCCTTTTGCTTCTTCCCAAGCATAAATGGTAAGCAATTCCAGGGCAAATTTTGGGGGCAATTTGAAGGACGTGCTGGATTTCTGGGGAGGGGAGAGGGAAATACTATCATGAGGCTATTTTGTTTCTAAATGGGTAGGGTCTTTTAAAAAAACCACTGCATTAAGCCCATTGGAGATTTACAACACCCATTTATCTTGTCCTGAGCGTTGTTATAAAACAGCATTGCTGCTAGTTATTTGACACTAAATTGTTTGACACTAATTTAGTTTCAATAAATTTGGGAGAACACTGTTCCCTACACAAAGGTTTTAGGACTTCACATACTCCACAAATTGAACATTCTTGTAATTGTTGCTTTTCGATCAGTCAGTAGATGGATTATTTCTTTCTACACCAGCTTCCCCCCTTCCCCAGATGCTTTTCAAGGTGTCTTCCTAAAAAAAAAGAATTGGATCTGAATCTAACTGGTCCTTTCCCAATATTTTGAATACTACAGCAAACTGGCCCATGCTGGCTCTACCCAATAGAATCCAAAGTCAGATGTAACGTTGGCTTTATATCTATCTCTATGGATATTTTCCCTGTTATGCCGACAATTCTGCCAGAGGCTAGGACCTTCATGATTCAGTGCAAACAAAATAAACATGCAGGCATATGCTAATAAACAAATATCTTTACTTAGAAAATGAAATGAAACATAACTAGCTACATATTTGATCAGAATAAAATACATCTCTCCAGGTAAAAACCAGAAACAAAAGGAAAGAGGAACAGGAGGAATTTTACTGAAGAAATAGAAACCCCTAGCCCTAGGGATGTCTTAACTATAAACATCTAGCACATGTATGATAACTGTCATAACAACGGAGCATCTGTGTGAGGTCCATCTATGTAAAGTCCCTATAATATTAACTTTAATATTTTGGTGGCCTGGCTAACAAAATTGATGACATTCCCAGGACACCAAGACCCAAGGTGGAATAGGGAAAACTAGTATTGATTCTTGACTTTCCTTTTGGGGAAGACAAATGGAGGACCACAGTAAGACCTTATCCTTACCATTATTGTGGGGTTAAGGCTTAATTGGTGCAGGCCAGAAAAGTTGGGCAAAGCAATAGGATGTCAAAGAAATGACTAGACCACCACACTCCTGTTTGAACAGAAGTTGGACAATGTCAAGGCCAGTTTTGCAGGCATGATCTAAGAAGCAAAGGTCACGGGGACTTCAGAATAGAACAAGGCGTTTCAATGCAATACTATAAATATGGAATCTTGGAAACGGCAATTGGAACGCGCCCCCCACCGCCCTCATTTGTTAGTGAGCTCATTAAGGTGAAGACCCTTGGAATGTTTTGAGTCTCTTCTTCCCAGATATTTTTCGCAGCCTGAACTGAGCAGTTATTTATGAAATATGTAACCAATCTATCAATTTTTTATCTCTCAAATTTATATAGATAAAAAAAAAATTAGAAATTTTAAATATGTAACCATTAAGATTAAGAATAACTAATTAATATGGGTGAAAATGTAATGAAAATGTGAATTATGATAATGTATAATATTGGTAACCCACATGACACACTATCTGGTGAAAGATATTGTATGTAAAATAAAATTTAAAAAACAAATACTTCATCTACTTCACACAAGGTGACTATGGGGCATGAAAAATAAAATGTACCATCAAAGTGAATTATAAAAAATCACTTAAAACCATTAAGAACTTTAACATGAGAAAGAACATTGGTTGGTTGTTTCCTCCTGTTACTTTTCCAGCCTCCCCACCCCCCCTACTCATAATAGCTCACCTTGATTTCTTTGTACCAGTGCTTGACCAGCCGTAGCAGGTCCTTGAGCTTTGCTGGACAACGTTTCACAAAATTCCTCTGCAGCTCTGTGAAGGAAGTATTGAACTCCCCTGGCTGTCCGTTGGCTTCAATTAGTTCAATATAGATCTTTGTAGGTGGTATATACGTAAAAGTTATCTGACCTAGGATGGGAGAAGAACCAAAGCAAACCATCACAAGATTTTTGTGTGATATCATGCTCTATTATCCTATTGTGCATTTTTAAGGCCATCGACAACTGTTGTGTCCATTCCCATCTCTTCACTCTGGATGACTCCTCCCTGAAGCACAATGAGATTTGCAAGGCTGATGTCAACCCTTCAAAAACAGCCAGTTCACAAAACAGATTCCACATGGAAACCAACATTACACTTATTTGAGATTGGCTATCATAACAAAGTCTTGCAAGCCCGAAGCTTCTCATGCTCTCTCTCTTATACTCTAGGGCTGTGATGGTGAACCTATGGCACGTGTGCCGGACGGGGCACGCAGAGCCATCTCTCAAGGCACTCGTTGCTCTTCTGCATGTGCACCAGCCAGCTGGTCTGTGCATGTGTGGGAGTGCTGAAAACCTGAAGAACAGGTGGCTGGCACACATGCATGTTCTGGAAACAGGAAGCTCATGCGCGCCGGGAGCTGCTCTTCCGGTTTCCGGTGCTTCCCTGTGTGCATGCGCTCCCATTTCAGCATTCGGTGCCGAAAAGATTTGCCAACACTGCCCTAGGGATCCAGAGCAGCTTCTTAATATTTCTCTTTTCAAGAACTTAAGGAAACCTTCTGTTATCTTTGTTTATATAATATTTTCTGAATATTCAAGGGGATCTCCCTGCTTTCTACACATTAGAATAAGATGTTCTATTAGAACTGTTCTGTGAAATGCCAGCAAAGTGGGCCTGCTTCTTTCTTGGGGAAAGGGGAGGTATTTCATAATGTATGGACTGCTACCAAGAAGGCATGAAGGCCCCAAGAAGCATCCAAGAAGTACCTTATATATTTCACACAGTTAGGGCAGGTTGATTCTACCTGGGACAGGTAATCCAGCAGGAACATAAGGGCAAAAGCATGTACAGCTTTACGAACAGGATATTGAATTAGGCTTGGAAGCATATTGGTCCCCAAGGGAGTCATCTCAGCATGTCTCAAACACTGCAAAACCTATTTCCCATTGTTAGTAATAAATTCAATACATTTTGTACCACTTAAAATTTTCAGTTTCCTAGGACAGTCCCATGAAAATACCGCTGTTGTTGTCTGACTATGAATAATAAGCACAAATCTCCATTGAAAGGGCCTCCTGATGCATGCAAAATATTAAGGACCCATGTCTGGTTCTCCATAGTCATGGTGCTATGCTCACCCTCTATCAGAATTATTAAGAAAGCATGTGATTAGATGATGATGATGATGATGACTTATTGAATTTATATGCTGCCCTTCTCCCTAAGGTTTCAGGACGGCTCACAACTATGAAAACACACAATACAGAATTTTAGAACAGTATTAAATCACATTAGATCCAATAAATAATTTTAAAAGTGGGAGTTAACAAATTTGAAACTTCAAAGTTAAAATTAAACAAATTTAAAGCTAACAATGGGTTCAACCTAAAAAAAAAAACAACCCTAAAACTCTGTTTGATGCCTGCCACCTCTCGGGGTTCCAAAACCCATCATCAAGGAAGTTCTTTGAAAGGGAAGACAGCCATTCCTGAGAGAGAGGGGAATCCCTCAACAATCAAAGTCCTGTGGTAGAATAGATTCCTCACCTAAAACATCATATGCTGGGAGGATGTCCACTTCTACCAAGTCTGTCTTCTTTTTTCCCTGGATGGAGAGTTGGAGTGAGCGTGTTCCCTTCTTCCTCAGTGGGAAGAGGTCAACTTTGAAAGCAATTGTCTTGATAAACCTATTCCAATTCTTTTCAATGTCCTTGATCACATGTTCACGGTTCTCTACTTGATCCCGGAAGCTGGAGAAGCAGCTGAGGAAGATAACCAGATCAACATCCGAACTTGAATCCAGAGATGTTCCTTTTCCTGTAGAGCCAGCCTATACATATATATATATATATAAAGCAAATGTTTACTTTCTCACCATTTGGTTACTTAAAACAGCAAATATCTCACCAACTTTAAGACAAAGGAGAAGCACCTGCACCCTGATAGTACAGAATACACAAGTTTTGCAGTTTCTCTTCCTCGTGGGATAATTGGGTCCTTCACACAGATAAAAATGACTAGGCATCCATAGTTTGGCCAAGACCTTTCATTAGAAAATGGTTAATGTCGAGTTAGATTAGAATATGTTAATGTAACTGCATATAATGTGTAATACTATGAGGAGACCTCTTTCACAGTCTTTGCAGCAAGTAGTGTTCTTGGTTCCATCCATCTCCCCCTCTGAGCCAGCATTCATGTCAGTTCTTAAGGATCTATCAAGGACATGGCTACACTGACATGAAATCTGGCATTTATTTCCTAACTTCAGCACCCACATTTATTAAGGCAAGGTATATATATATTTGAACTCACAGTCTGAAAAGAGGGCTGGGAACTTGGTACCCTTAACTAAGTTGGCACAATGACTAAAAGAGGCAGTGCCACCCTAGCTAAGATGTTATCTTACTAAGAATTGGGTTAGTTAGACCAAGCAAAGCTCACCTTTATTGTCTTGATCACGCTGGCATCCTTGTCCAGTTCACAGTTTTCCTTCAGGAAAGAACAAATTCTGTTGACAACATCATGGATGTTCTTTTGAAACTCCTTGCTGGGATGGAGGTTCATACCAATATATTCATCAAGTCTTTTAGAGGGGATGGAATACAGCTCCATTCTCTCTGTCAGGTATGCCATTTGTGGTAGAGGAATGAGCCACACAACTCTGTTTATCTTATTGCCTCTGTGTGATGTCACCACACAAGTTCTTAAGGTGGACTAGACTGTGCACAGTAGAGTCAGATTTCTCAGAGCATGTACTTTCAAATAATGTATAAGAAAGGTGAATTGAAATAAAAATAATAATTTCGATATTGTGAAATTAATGTATGGAAAGCAGCAAGATAATATTTTGCATCTGAGTAAAACAAAATAAATATTTGTCTATGTTGGAAAACCCTCCACCCTTCATGGTAACTATTATATAAAAAAATACTGGAATCCTTTTCACATAACAAAATGTGCAAAATAACTTTTTACTTACAGTTCTTGATAATCTAACTCTAAATGTATACCAACTTTTTGTGCGTGTGGGTGTCCTAAAAGTATTTTCATAGACTGCCTTAAAAGTCTAGGTCGGAGTCAAATTCAGGGCGTAGCGGTTTCATTTTTTCAGCGCAGGAACTAAAGTGCAGGAAACGAAAGTGATGATGAACCACTAGGGGGTGAAAGGCCGGGAATCCTCCAAGCGGGGATTGATGTAACACAACAGCTGAAGACTTTGGAGACACAACCTCTCCGTTTAAATCCCAGAATGTCCCGTTCAAAGAAAGTTCAAGCAGCGGGCACTGAAGAGCGGCTGTCAATTTCCCAAACGCATCAGGTGTTAGGACTACCGCTCCCATCGTTCCCACCCAAGACAGAGAGAAAGGGCCAGTAGTGTCAAAAGAAAAATATCTTGACAAGAAGTGCCAAGCAAACTAGTTAATGTCGCTGGGAACCTCAGGAGCCAACAATCTTATCGCGTTAAGGGTCACTCCCTGTGCTTCAAACAGAGACTTAGATCTCGTGACAACTCCTAGCGGATTGCAGCGCCCCACCCGCCCCAGTCCACCCCCATTCAAGAAAAGGAACCAGGTTGCTCAGCCTAACTCTGAAGTTGGATCGTCGTAAGGCGAACTTTGGCAGCTCAGAATCTGCTAGATCCACCGGTTCCCATTTGCGGCATGGTGTGCGAAAGCAAGGGAGGCAGCTGTGCGCCCTTCCCTTCCCATCGCTGGGTGTATCTTTCATTTTATAAATTCGATGCCCCCGCCTGACTGTTGGATTAAATAAAATCCTGAGATCCGTTCCGCAGCTAAGGCGCGGAGAAGAAAGGCTTCGAATTTCACCCCGGACTAGAATGAGGAAACCTACGATTTTCAGTGTCTAGGAATCCCTCCGCTCCTTAGCAAATACCTCAGAGAACAGAGAACTGGGCGGGCGACCCGGGCGGGAGCGCCTCACAGGGTCTCTAGTCTAGTAGCCCCCATGTAAGGCACAAATTGGCTTGATATGTGTGTACAAAATACAAGAGGTATCTGGTCTCAGATACCCTGGGATATTAGATATAATTTAACTCATCAGACTCTCCATTTCAATTCCTAGTGGTAGGAACAAGGATGTAATATATATGAAATCATTCTCATAACACTAATTAAATTGTGGGAAAGTCTTAATTCCTTATATCTGGCATGAGCAATGTCTTCGCCTATTTTCGAGGTGTCTCTTGGACAAAACATATGCAATAAATGTGAGGCTGAACCCTGTGGGTGAGGTTGCACTGTGACTACACAGAAGAGCTTAACATTCCATGGAGGTCCAACAACTCTTCCTCCTACGATAGTTTTCCAGGCAAAACTGGTGTCATTCTCCTTCCTTACATTTCATTTATAAAGGGTGACCAGATGGGTCACTGAACATTGAACCCATGGTGGACTATGTGGTACTGGAAAGATCTTATCACAGATGGATACAGATACAGATTAACAGAGTTGGAAGGGACCTTGTAGGTCATCTAGTCCAACCCCCCCAAGCAAACCCTACACACCATTTTTAACAGTCCAGTCTCTTCTTGAAAGCTTCCAGTGATGAAGCTCCCACAACTTCTGAAGGCAAGCTGTTCCATTGGTTGAT
>JANHGC010007243.1:37896-48989 GCA_027560395.1 Boaedon fuliginosus
GGAGAGGATCTGCAAAGAGGAGTGGGACAACATCCCTCCTGAGATGTGTGCAAACCTGGTGGCCAACTACAAGAAACATCTGACCTCTGTGATTGCCAACAAGGGTTTTGCCACCAAGTACTAAGACATCTTTTGTGAAGGTATCGAATACTTATTTCCCTCACTATAATGCAAATCCATCTCTAACTTTTGGGCACTGGGTTTTTGAGGTTTTTTTTGTTGTTCTTCTGTCTCTCACAGCTACAATAAACCTACCATTACAATTATGGCCTGGTCATTTCTTTTGTCAGAGGGCAAACGGACAAAATCAGCAGGGGATCAAATATTTATTTCCCTCACTGTAGATATCTGAAGATTTCAAGAAAATAGTGTCAGAACAGATTATTTCTGCATTAAATTAAATTAGTGATTTGTTTGATTTGTACCGGTATATCAACCAGATGATCCCAGCTTTAATTTGACATATAAATTTTCCTTTATCTAAATATGCTGTTATATCCAGTTTTATTAATAACTGTCCTACCTTCAACCTGCAAATCTATAGCCTAATGCTAGGGAATGGAATTCAGAGCTATAGTCTATTATAATATCAGTTTGCCAGAACACATAAAAATCTTGCATCCCAGTATAGAAGCATTTTTCTGCAAATCTGTACAATAATTCAAAACCATATTAACAGTTTAATTCTAAGTGAGGATGATTGGGAGTTTTCAAAATCCAGGCAGAGGAGTTCATAACATTCATAACATGCTAATGCTGAGAAAATCTTCTATTTTTATAGCCTGGGCTGCCTATTGCTCCCAATTCAAATTTCAGATTATTTCCTTTTGTTTGTGCTTTAAGAAAAGCTTGTACTAGTGGAAAGTTCATGCAAATATATTTTAGTCAAGTCTCTGCTAGCCATTTAACTCAGTGTAAATTGCAAAATTCTCAACCAATCATGTACAAAAAAAGTTCTAATAAAAAAACAACACTTGGTGTTTTGCATTAGAATCAACATTGTATCTATAGCAATCAATTACTTGAATCAACATTATATCCATCATAAAAGCAAAATCTCTAAGGCCTTTTACTGTCCTTCAATCGTTTTTGTTTATTATGCTTCACATCTGTACAGCAACCAAAATTCTTTTAAGTGTAACACAGCTTCAGTAAAATCTTAATCAGTTGTTTAATTGCAAGTAATAACACAGGAAAAGCATATAGAAGCCATTATACTGATGTCACCATTAGAGCTCTGTTGCCTGTCTGTGACAGTCTGCTGAAACATTTCAAAAGAATAGCTGAGAAAGAAAGGATTTGTATTCTTCTACAATTCTAGAGACTCTGCAGCACAGACTGTATTAGGCTTTAAAAAATGGGTACAATTAAGCTCCATTACAATATAAATAACCGGGGATAGAAATAAAACATACTTCACATCTTCCAGCTTCTTTGTGATGGCAGAACCCACTGTTGAGAAAGCAGCAGACGCTTTCTGTCCAGCCTGAGACAATGTTTCTGATGTCTTCTTATACCTATTGGGAAAGTCAGTAAATTTCTGTTGTCATGGTTTTTCTAATCCCTTAAAAGGTTCAGGATGTAAATATTCAACTATTTCCCTTTCTGGATGTTTAAAATTATGATATATTGTACCCCATGAAAAACACAATAAAGCCTTTTAATAACTAGAATTTCCACTGAACGTCAGCTTTAGATTGACTTTTAAACGAAGCTTTCCTTTCATCTATATTAAGATAAATTAAGGTTACTGATCTGTTGCCAGGGTTTGTTATTGTATATTTGGTTTTTTAAAAGGCAACAAGAAAAGTCAGATCACTTTCACCTTAGACAATGATTGACCTTCAACTACCAACATTTTTAAAAATTGAAGTTTTTGTTTAGTAGTAGTAATAGTATAAATTGGACAAGGATGTTGATATACTTGTTTAGAACTCTAAATATTACCTGCCTCGAAATCTGCCATTCTACTTTAACTAATAAAATTGCCATGACATAGATAGTACATACATGTTAAACATTTGAAAGCTCTCCTAATGGAAGAAAACCCCACAGACAACTATATTCACACATCCTCCTAAATCATCATGTTTTGTTTTGTTTTGTTTTGTCTATCTGTAATGTGTGAACCTTGGTTTTACAATGATGAAACATAATATATGGTCTAACATTTTGTCTAAATTAGACCATGGTGGCTTGTTTAATAACCATGTTTGTACATTAGAAAAAAGCAATAAACAGATGTCCATGCAGAGAATTCAATTTCCCATTCCACTAGATCACAATGAAAAAAAACCCTGCCTCCTTAGATCTCAAATTATAGGAGGTTTTTTGGACAATATCCAAAGAACTCAATCAATTACACTCAAACACTTTCATATCCCTCTGAAGTAGCAAAATAAACATACGCATTTGTTGAAGTTACATCTTGCCACCCTTTAGAAATATTTTGTTTCAGTTCCTGCAGTGAAGTGATGCCTAGTTTCCTCTTTATTTCAGCTAGATGCTTCTCTTTGGCAGCTAACACCTGTGACAAAGTCTGGATTTCTTCTTCTACCTATGGGACAGAATCCATAAAGCAAAACAAAGAAAAGAATGTTATGTATAAGGAAAATACGTAATTACTAGCATTTCTTTCAGATTTGTGTGTATATTTTACTACAGATTTCAACACACAGACTAGATAGAATGGAATCAAATATTTATTTTATTTATTTATTTATTACATTTTTATGCCTCCCAATACCCGAAGGACTCTGGGCGGCTTACAACATGGATAGCAATAGTACTCAGATTTTATATACTGCTTATCAGTTCAATAAGTATCTGGTATTTAACTCTGTATTCTAGTTCACAGGCTGTGTATCTATAAAAGAGAAGTGGGGTGGGGATGTGTGTTTGTATGTGCTCTATACAAACTTTCAGTCCTGCACCAATCTACCTCAACCGTAATAAGATCAGCACTGTCGGGGTCACCAAAGGATAAGGGACCTCTTAATGAACAAGCAGCAACCTCTACTGAGCATATGCAGTTTTCGCTCTCTCTACTGAGCATGTGCAGTTTTCAAACAGGTTCCTTTCAAACTGAAGCTCCATATTCGAACTGAGGCACCATATTTTCAAACAGCACTCAAACAGAGAAGCCCGCCTAGCCAAGTAAGGTCGCCTGCCGTGCCTGGCCTTGCCCTAGAGCTGTGCCTGGTCTTGTCCCAGAGCCGGCCTTGCTGCAGTGGAGATGTGGGAGGAGGCGCCGGGGGCTTCAGAAGGCCCACAAATGCTGTGGCACAAATATACTTCTTTAAAAAAATAAAATAAAACCCAAGCAAGGTCGGGTAATCAGCTAGTGTTTCACAAATTTAAGCAAAAAAACCCCTTTATATATCATTAACTTGCATAAGTGCTTTATCAAATCTCAACTTTACTAAGAATCTACTACAACACTATATATTAATTAATTTGTATAATTCTATGTCATCAAGTGGCTGAAGGTAGAGAACAGTTCAAGTAAAAATTAACTGCACCCCAAATACAAAATTTAAAACACATAGCAGCTAAGGAAAATATAATCAGCAACTCTAATACAGCAAGGAAGTGGGTCCTTTCGGTCAAGGGTCAGGTCCCGAGACAGGTCTTTAGAACCACACAAAAGGCTAGGAGGGTTAGGGCCATCCTAATCTTCAGGTGGAAAGTTTTCTGTAAGATCGGCATAACGGCAGATAAAGCACATCTTCTAGGCTCCACTCACAGGCATTTCTTAACCAATAGGTTCCAAAGCATGCCCACCCTGCTGGCGCAGGCAAGAGTTGGTCCCTAATGTAACCCATAACTATTTAGATAGAGATCCCAAAATGACCTTTAATTACTGTATGCGATTTTTTACAGAAGAGCTGTCTATAGGAAGTATAGCTGAGGAAGTCAGCATTAGATAGATGGCTTTTTTAAGTTCATAGGGAAGAGTTTTAGTTTATTTTAAAGAGATCAAATGGGTGCCTTAAGCCAAGCAGGGGTTTATGGCATTCATTTGCTTCACTGCTCCACAAAATGAGAAATCAGTTTAATTTGTAAATTTCTGTTGATTAGAAAGTTGAAACAGATACCTTTAAGCCTCCCATTTCATTCCAATTCATCCAAAACATAAAAGAGATGTTTAACATTTTAGCTCCCCCTCATGCCAGAGTTGTTGAGGGAGCCACATGCTGACATGACTTTCCTAAAGGATATGTATCATTCTAAGCTTGGAAAACCAAGCTTACCGGTATTTTATTTACAGCAACATCAGAAAAAGGACACATTGACAATACATACATTATGTAAATAATAATATGTAAGTCCCCATGAAGAGTTCACAGTCAACATGTAGGGAATTGTACTTGAAGCGCAGAACCTCCAATAGAGTTAAATGGGGTTAAATTTTAGATCCTCCCATTCTGATGACATCTGTAGGCATAATCCTTGCAGCCCTTTAGCAGGACAGAAAGCAGAAGTGTGGCTTCCAGACTACCATTTCTAAAATCATGGTTAAATACAACACGGCTTTGCACAATCTGTTAACTCAATCATTTCATCTTTGACAAATATAGGTGTATAAGTAAATGTTCCTAATTAATGTTAAAGATTGCACAAAAAGTTTTATCATTCCAAGTTAAATTTACCTTGGCAAGCTCTCTTCTAAGCTCTTCTTGTTCTTCTTCAGAAAGAGTTTCTACATCAAGTGCAGCAACCGCATCTTCTCCTTCAGGAATGGCTTCATTTTTCAGCAGACCTTTAAATAAGCAAAATTGTCAACCTGGCATCACACTACAAAGGTTTTCCGCAGTGAGGTAGAATGGAAGCCATTAGGCCAGGCTAGGAATGAAATAAGCACTGATGTACTGCAAGATGTGAAAAAAGCTAAGTATTAAATGTGAAATTCAATTGACTAAAGCTCGTTTTAGGGAAATTATAAAAATTGTAAGTCAGGGGGCAAAGAAACACCTTTTTTTTGTACTGTAAGTGTCAAGTCAAGAATCAATTCCTATAAAAATCTAGACAGACATCTTAAGTTTCAAGAAGCACTTTTCATCACAAATAGCTGTGAGCATACTATTGATGGTTGTGGCTCCCCCTGCCCTATCTAACAGTAAGCCATGCGAAGCAATTTTACTTAGCCACCCATTCTAATCCACATGACGTCAATGCCCTGTTCTCATTTAAAGTGAAAATTGAAAGCATGGCTAGACAGAACTTCCTAACCCCACTGTAATTTTTATTATGATCTATAAACATAGAGTTTATGTTTATAAGTTGATGCTTCACTGAGGGGTCCCTATATCCAGGTGTCAATCCTATAAGTGAATCTGAACCAGTTACTCTATACCTAAGAATATTAGCAATTATTGTTATATTGCAAAGCAATTACAGCAGCAATAGCTCCAAGCATGACCCTTTTATTTTATTTATTTATTAATCACATTTATGTTGCCCAATTCCCGAAGGACTCTGGACGGCTTACAACATAGATAGCAATAGAATTCAGATTTTATACACTGCTTATCAGAACCTTAGAACACTCCCCAAGCAGTTACAGAGTCAGCATATTGCCCCCAAACAATCTGGGTTCTTTAGGTTGAGGATAAGTAGCTCTCCTATTGGTCTAATTATGAGTCATGTCCTGATTTGCCAGTAGGCTGTAGGAGTTGTCACTCCTCTCCCCCCCCCCCAATAAGTTGATCATATTTTGAGTGGATACCAAAGTCCGTTTTCCATTCCTAGTTATTTTTGATCTTAAAGTCACTCCACAGAAAATTGACTACTTAGTCTTGGGATGCTGTAGAGCTGCAAATGAGGTGGCAAAGTTCTACATGCATTACAGCATGTAATCTCCACCCACTGCTAGTAAATGTATTTATTTATAGGAGGGTGGAGCAGCAGAAACATGAATTCCTGTTGGGGAAATTCAAGAATTACTTCTGATGAAAAACCAAGATGTCCTGCTCTAAAGACTGAAGAAAGGCCAGCCATATTTGATATTGATCAGCTAAAATAGTAAAACATTCCTAATAGAGACCTGCTTCGTTTAAAAAGAAAAAAAATTAAGTCACTTGTGATATTTAGATTTTGGTTCTACTGTGTAGCTTCCCTCTCCAGTCTTACTGTCCTCCCAAGATTTCTCATGTCAGACTTTCAAAAAACGACCTCCTTTGGCCTTAAAAGTAGCCTCTGAACTTAAGAAGCAGAACTTGGAGAGATTCATGACACAGCTTATTGCAGTAACTGTCAACAATGAACACATATGTACTTATCTCTAGACACAAGATACTGCAGAGAATGCCCATCCTCCTCCCCTCCCCATAATATACTCCTGTCACAGCTATTTTTTTCTACTGCTCTCATTTTAGAAGAATGATATTTAATATTACAAACAATGAAGAAGTGACACATCAAACTATTTGTTTCCAGACCTTAAGAAATTAATACTATGTTCATTTTTTAGAGTCCCTGTGATTTAAAAATGGCGTGCTACCCATTTCAATGACCAAACTGAAGCCTAGAGTATAATTACATTGAATGAATGAATGAATGAATGAATGGAATGAATGAACAAACAAACAAACAAGAATTACAGGGTATGAGAAAATATGCTTTTACAGAGAGTGATCTACAATTCCAGTCTTTTTTTATCAAGCCCCTCCCTTCTCAGTGCCTCCAAATATGCTTCCAAGACATCCAAGAATTCCCTGGAATAATTTGAAACCATTGGAGAAAATACAGTACTTAAATATTAACAAGGAGCATCAAAACAACATAAAGACTTCCTAATTCATACAGAACATTCTAACAGTAGCAAATTAAAGTTTTCCTAGCTACGGATTAAGCAGGTGATCCAGAGAATCTGTTCTTCCATACCTAAACGAGCTATGAAAAGATCATAAAACTGCATTCTGTTTATTCCATTATAGGGCTACCTAATCAAAATGACTAAAGGTGACATACAAGGGATTAAAAACATCAGGTCATTTTGCTATAGGTTAGAGATCTGCATGTGCTATGAAATGTTAAGTAATTTTCACTATGTAGCAGACAGAACTGAGAAACTATTCTGAGGATGCTACAGCAAACTGAAAGCATACACTGAGTGACCTCTGGAATTCTTTCTAGTCCCTTTACCAGCATTGATTATATTCATAGGAGGCAACTTTATTCTTAGTATACAATGATATGCTGTGTCTTATGTGTACAATGGGAAACCAAGGGTGGGCCACATGTGATTGCTGCTAAATCATGTGATCAGAAAGAAAGGTGGGTTAGAATATAATTTTTACAACATTCCAAGTCAAAATTCAACTGGCTATTCCATGGAACGTATTAGGGGATTATTATTTTTTTTACCAGAATATTTCTCTTTGCAGTTTTTGACTAGATTTGCCTCATTTTCAAACTTAATTTTCTCTTGTGGTAACATGTTGTATTGGTTTTGAAAAATTATCTTGCTTATGGATAGAAAGACAGAGTTCTATATATGTTATGTTAATTATAAGAAAACTTAAATCTGAAGTGCAAACTTAGTGCAAACATGAAAATTTTAAATTGGAATGGCAAGATACATTATTTTTTCACTAATTGAAAAATATTGGGGTACTATTTATTATAAATAATACAAACTATCATACTGTATGTAGCTGAAAAAAGTTGTGGTAGAATTTTCCAATCATAAATGCCTTTTCCTCTCACCATGAAGAGTAGGAAGACAAAATATTCTCAAACCTGATATGCTAATTTACTGTAAATTGTCTGGAATTTGTCTATAACAAAGCATTGGACCACAAGTTGATGTTTACGCTTTTTATAATTATTGATTTATTAAATTTGTTTGCTGCCCATTTTCATTGCCAGGCGACTCTGGGCCGCTTACATTATTGCAATATTTGCAAATTCCTACAAATTCATAATGAGCATTTTCCAATATTTAAAATTTACAAAAGTTTCATTCAGTCCATTAGAAATTAAGATGCCTACAAGTAGCAGGGATATATAAAATATGGAGTGCTACAGAGGTTGCTGAATTAGCACCCATTAGCATTCTACACCATGAACCACATTGTCCGAAGCTATTTAAGCACTGCTACTAGGCAACATAAGAATTTGTTGCTCCTGATTTAGAAATTAATGCTAATTAATGTTTATTTAATTTAATACTATTTATAAATGTTGCTACTGAATAATACTGGGAAGTATCCAAAGCACAATTTGCATCATTGTAAAGATTTAGAGCCAGAAGGGAGATGAAACAAACATTGAGTTTTGTCATGAACTAAGGAAACATCAAATCTACAACTTCCTGCTCTGAAACCAAATTATACCACTAGGCTGCCAGCTACTCTGAAGTTGTTGTAATCAGATAGGAAAATCAAATTATATATCAATCAAAAGATCTCAAAATCACTTAGAAGAGCACTATTGCTCATTAAGCAAATACAGAGACAAAAATTGCAAAATACAACGAATGATGCCTGAATATTATTAGCAAAAGATCTAAAATAACGGTGCAACTTATTTATATCTAAACAGCATGTTATGAATCTCCTAAACAGCTGCATCCATCATCAAAGATGAGTTTTATTTAATCTCTAAAGGGGAATTAAAATCTAATACATTTGGAACGCTAGTTTTCAATAGTTACATTTTGGATATACAGTCATTTTCTATTTCCCATGAATCAGAAACCAACTGTTCTCCAACCCTAAGAGACTCATGGCAGGTTTAGGAGTTGCATGGCAATATCAAATAAGATTCCATTTCATATTCATGTTCAAAACTAGGCTTTCAATAGTTTCTAACTAAACAGTAATATCGCTGTATACACTAAGATTACGATACAAAAAAAGGCTTGTTTCTAAATATTGAGAACCTGACTGTTTTCAGTTCCAACGGATAAATCAGAAACTTATTAAATGTTAAAAGCAAGCTGAGCTGTTATCTCCTCTTACAATAGTACTCATTTTTAGAACATTACAGATATTAAAACACAAGAGAGTTACCAGAATTCTTCAGTACAGGAGATTCAGGAGGGGAGAAAGTCATGCTGGGCAGTAAATAAAGGTAGTTTTTATTAACTCCAGTGTCAAAATCAAAAGGAGATTTGTAATCTTCATACAGATCCATATCTCGCCAGTCCATCACAGAGATCTCAGAATGCATGAGCACTCCTTCTTCCCTGTACCTAGTGACACATCCATCTTTCTTATTCGTTTTGCACCACTGTGCCTTTGCCCTGAAGTATGTCTGAAGCTGATCTGATCATAAAATTTAGGCTGCCAGATTGAAATGTCACTGCAGAAATACTTCTTTATTGCATGGACTAATGCGGGCAGCAAACCCGAAATATGTGGTTTACGCCCCCTCAATACACCAGAATGGTCTTTAGACATTAAATACCTATGATCCTGGAAAGCCTTAGCCCTTGCTGGATTATACCAAGAATTTTCAGGGGGTTTTTTAAATGTCAGCTGACTGCTGTTGCACCAGAATATCCTTAATCTTCTAGGACACAAAAGGATTACTAGACATAATCTATTCTATCAGCCATCTGTTTAAGACTTCATGCTTGATTAATGGAATAGATATTTTTTCTCCCAAAAACACAAGCCGAGTTTTGCAGCCGTTATCCCTGCAAAAAAATAAAATAGTTACATCTATTTCCTGTATTGTAGGAATGCACGTTTAGCTGTTATACAAAAGAGAACTGTATTCTATTTCCTAGTATTTCAATATAAAATTTGAAAAATATTGGTTTCTTATCTTAGAATAAGATAAAGAAAACACCATTCTTAACTCACACCCTTGCAGCTTCTAGCATTAACTGGATATGAGTTTTGAATAAATAGACTGTAGTCAGTGAAAAAGATCCAAGACCTCAGGTGAAACTATCCAATCTGTTATCTCAGCTTCAATAATGTATTATCTTAAAAATTACAATTTGGCTAAAAAATCTGGAGACTTCATCCAAGACCTGTCATCCTGGGTACCTTATGAACGCTGTTATTTCCCTATATTCATTCAATAGAACATTTTTCTAAGGATCTTGACAGAAGAACTAGGAATCAAAGATGTTTGGAGAGAATTACATCCACAGAAGATGCAGTACACCATTTACTCTATGGTATATAAGTCCTGGTCAAGAATCAATACGATTTGGACATCAGCAGAGCTTTTAGAAAAGATACAACAAGCACAGATAGAATCAAATATATGGGAAAATCACAATACGATGAGAGTAAAATGGAAAGGGCAGAAAAGAATAACAAGATGGACACTAAGACATTATGTTTTGGAAGATAAAGAATTTTTACAAAAAATCAAGAAGGAAATGGGACAAAATAATGATGGTGAAATGTCCCTACAAAATGTATGGGACACGGCTAAAGTTTATTTTAGAGGCTTAGCAATTTCTTACATAGCAAAGATAAATAAAAAGAAAAAAAAAACGGAAAGCCTTAGAAGGAAAATATAAACAGTAAGAGTTACAGAGCAATCCCCTTAAAATAAATAGTAAAAGGCAAATGGAATTAATTAAACACTAATTAAATATTTTAGATAAACAAGGATTGGCGGAAAATATTAAAGCAGCCAAACAAAACTCCTTCGAGAACGCAAATAAGCAAGGGAGGTGGTTGGTGTTTAAACTAAAAAAAGAAAAAGAAAAAAGGTGGATACAAAAATTAGCAGATGAGATGGGCATATCGCACAATAATGAGGATAAAAAATAAATAGTCCAAAATTTCTATGAGAAGCTATATAGTAGGGAAAACGTGTTAGAAGACCAAAGTAAGCAATACATTAGAGAAGCAAAATTACCTAGAATCCCAGAAGAAGTGAAGATAAGGTTAAATGATAGAATTAGAATGGGGGAATTAACGGAAGCAATTAAAAAGCAGAAACACAATAAAACCCCAGGTCCAGATGGAATTCCAGCAGAAGTGTACAAAAGCCTACAAGAAATTTTAGGCCCAATAATGCTCAATGTTTATAACGATGCGCTCAGGGGTGGGTTCCTACCGGTTCGCTGGTTACCCGCTTTGTGGGCGCGCTTTCCAAGCCGCTGTCAAACGCGCGCT
>JANHGC010007250.1:5308-19599 GCA_027560395.1 Boaedon fuliginosus
AGTCAGAATATTGCCCCCAAACAATCTGGGTCCTCATTTTACCGACCTTTAGAAGGATGGAAGGCTGAGTCAACCTTGATTTTGAAAAACCTTTTGAAAAATCTTGGGGAAAAAACCTGGAGGGGTGTGTCCAGGCACTCTCCAAGAATTAGAAATGACTTGTGGGGGGGAGAGAAAGCTACTAATCACAAAAGTCTCTCAGTAAAGAAATAACTGTTTTTCATCGTTCGTTATTTAAAAATATGACGAGAATATATATGTATGCCAGCAGTAAGAGATTTAGCTCATTTGTCCTTTCAAGCAACCAAGTATCTTTGGAGATTCTCAGTCATCCAGGTCATGGTTGCCCCAAAGGTGCTTTTTTCAAGAGGTAACTGGACTTTCTGGTCTTCAAAGAAAAACCAGAAAGTTCAGTTGCCTCTTGAAAAAAAGGAACCTTTGGGGCAAGCAACCAGGTAGTTAGCTTATAAGCACAAGCTAGAATGAAACATGGATTTATTTATTTTTTGCTTTCTCCTTTCTCCTGATTATAAATAATCATTCAGGAGTTTTCATTTGATTTATTTCAGTCAGTCATGTTGTCCAACTCCAACATATTGTAATTATTCTTAATTACAATTATTGGGAAGGAAACCAACTCCTAACTATATCTTTTGTCCATGTTATGTAATAAACCATTCATGCAGTTGAGCATCTTTGTTTGAAATTACATTAAATAAATGAAAGACACTTTTATATACCACCCATATTTATTATAGTAATGTGTTCTAAAAGCTTGGAAAAGGCAAAATGATAGGGGGAGGGGGGAATTCCATAGCCGGCATGGAAGAAGAGAGAAAGGACCCACTCTTTGGGTGATCAATGATCTGAATATATTGAATTTAACACTTAAAGACAAATCCTGTGGAAGCAGGCATAAAATTAAGTACTGTTGTCTCAGAATGTGTAGGTAAACACCATAACTTCTAGTTGAAGCCAGAAATCAATTTAAAAAAAAACCAAGAGAGAGGAGAAAATCTCTAACAGCATATGTGAAGTTTGGTTCCAATGAAAAAGTCCCTTTAAAAGCTTTACAGTTCTCCTCACCTCCTAAAATGTTCGAAGTAAATGTTTCTTGAGTTTTTTTAATTAATTAATTGCCTTTCCTTCTTTTTTTTCCTTTTCAGGTGACCTGTGTTGGTTTCCCAGTGGTTTGGATCTCCTGCCAAAGCTCCTGCCAGCCTAATGCCATGAATGTTGAAGCGGACAATGTGGAAGAGAAAGCTGTCCATTCCTGGTCAAGGATCTCCTCTGCAGGACAGAAAGCCTTGGAAGAAGCTCTCCGGGTGTTTAACCCCATGTCCAAGGACATGTCTGACACGGAGACGCAGTTAGTAGCTTTTCTCCAAGGCCTTAAGGAAGAAGGCTACCAACCCACAATCCTAAGGAGCAAAGACGTCTATGGATACAGTTCCTGCACTGCCAATGCACCTGGCCAAACAAAAGGCAACATTCCAGCTGTTTCGGAAACAGCTGTTCCTATTTCAGAGTCCGCCAAGGCTCCAGCAAGGAACGTAGTAACCATAGGAAAAGTATCTGGCCCCTTGGCGGGCATCACAATGAGCTCTTCTAAAGAATCTGCTAAGCCAATGTCAAAGAGCAGTAAATCCACGAACCTCCTATTGAACTCATTGAAACGGACACGTTCGGGTACATCCAAAGCTTCAGCAATGAGCTTCCCGGCCAATATGTACCCTGGGGTCTACCCGGCCATGAGGCTGTCAGTGGTGCTGGAAGCTTTAGTCCCACTGAAAGCCACTGCCTCTTGCCTGGAATCAAAATGCAAACAAGGGCACCTGGGGATCTCTCCTTCGGACCTTAAGCGGCTCAAAGCGTCCACTGCATCTATGCAGTCTTCAGCTGTGAAGGCCACTAAGATATCGTCTAATCAGTTGGACCCCAAAGGATACAGGCATTTAATAACAAAAGTGCCAGACTCTGCTGCTCTCGCGATGAGCCTTATAAAAGGACCAAAGGGTGGGGTGCTCCAGGAAAGCAACGCTTGTAAAGCATCTGGAATCCTAAACGGCCGAATTTCTGGGAGCAGCTCCCAGGGCTGCAGCACGGGGGCCTCCAGAATGAAGGAACCGTCAGTGGCCAAAACTGAACGGAACAGCGGTGGCAGCCATCAGCAGGCGGTTGGGGAGAAAAGAAGAAGCGCAGACGAAGGGAAAGAGTTGCCGTGTCGAAAGACGGCCAGTTCTGTCCCGCCACCTAATAAACCAGAACGGGCTTCGAAAGCGTTCAACCTGCTGAAATTCCAGGCCATCAAAGTAGACAGCTGTTCGGATGACGAACTGAGGAGGAGAGCGCAACGGATCCTTAAGGTTAACCTGTCCCCTGTGATCAGAATTCAGCCATTGCCTCAATCTCTCAGCATCCCTTGAGTTGGAGCTCCAAGGCCACCCCACGAAGGTGATCAAATCAGCATCGAGTCTTTTGGACCGGGTAAGGGGAGGGGGGCATACACGTCTGTACTCCTCGGGCCGCCGAGCCTCAGCTCCTGGCTGGCAATTGGGGGGAAACTCTGCAGAGCTGAGCAACAATTGGATTACAAAAATCGTGTTTAGGAATACCGGAGGAGATCTTTTAAGGCCCCGCTGAGAAGAATAGAGACCATCGCTGGCCTTCCTCTGGGACACTTTTCTACAGTACTTTTGTAAACATGGCAGAGTGCACATCCGGGCTATGGCGGCACTTGGGCTGTTCCTGTACTGTGATATTTCTGGTTCCTTTTATTTTAAAATCTGTAAATCTACTTGGTTTTATTTTGATCCTATTTTATATACTTATTAAATATAAATATCTATTGACTCATACATATGCATTGCCCAAGGGCTGTCAGAATGTGATCCCTTAATTCTTTGTCCTTTCTTTTTCAAGAACTGGGTTCAGAAGTTTTCCCGTCAGCTTTTTCTCTCCCCGGTTACCTGTTGAAAAAACACAAAGGCCTATGCTTGTCTCTAGCAGCCTGCCTCTCTTTTCTCTAAAACCTAGTGGCTTGCTGTCATTTACTAGCCCCTGGTCCTGTTTAATTGCCATTATTGTCGCATCTTAGCTGACCAGAGTGAAAAAGTACATGACAGCTGGAGGGGTATGCCAAGTCCAGAGGAGAGCTGGAGAAACATCCTTTCTCTAGTACGCTCTTTCTCACGGAGTGTGAAGGTGAGGGAGAGGGAGAGAGATCGGTTTATATCCCAAGCATGGCGGCATTGCTGCTTGGTTAGAGAAGACCAGTCAATCCCCAGGGCATCCCAGGTAATCCAAGAATGTTGTCCAAGTGGCTGTTGCCACATTTGTGCCACAGAGGCAGGAAATACCTCTCCTGAATATACTTGGTGCCTCTTTACGGTGTTCATCTGGGTTGTGGTGGGGGTAGGCAATTGTCTGCCAGTCAATGTTCTGTATTCTTCTATGTATTGGTCTCCTTTGGGGGGTCGTTAACGAAACCCAGCGAGATTGTTACCATCGTGTCCCACTTGTTATTTTTGTTTGTTTAAAAATGAATCCTGGGCTGCTTTAGGAGCCTAAGAACTCGATCAAACTGGCAAATAATCTTTTCTAATGCAATTGTTAGATGCGTTCCTGCAGTCAAGATATTTCAGTGAATCTGGCCTGTAGACATTGGGCTCTTGAATGTATCAGCTGCAGGTCTGAACAGGCTGTGTTATATTTCCTTTCGCACAAGCAGGAGGTTTTAGAGCTCAAGGGAGAGATGGTTGGGGATAAGTTATAGTAGAAATATCTGGCCTAAAACCATTGGAGGTTCAGAAAGATATACTTGCCAGTTCTTTCAGTGTTTCAGAAGTGTAATTTTCCATTTGCTTTGTGCCACATCTACTCTTATTTTACTCCCATTATTATTATTTCTGCTGGAACAATGGCAGTAAGAGTTAAGTGAAAGTATTGAGAACAGTGTGTTTTCCTTTAAGGTTCAGACTACTGAAAGCCACTACAATCAAAACTGACTATTTTTTTCCCCCATGTGGTCCTGATGTTAGGCGGGCGTAGTGGGTAATTTCTCTGCTGCCTTTCAGCGCAGTTTAAGTTCTGGTCTGTTGACTGAAGTTTAAATAAATTGTAAACATTTGCATTGCTTGAAGGCAATTGGGCTTTGCCATTTAGGTTAGCCAAAACCAATAACCACGTTCTATCTTTTGCAAAGTTAAAGGTAATGGATTTTGGAAGTAGAAATCAGGCATGCGCCGTCACAAGCAGCAAATGGTGATGGTGATTTAAGTGCTGAAAATTTCTCCCTCAAGTGCTAGTTTTCTGTGTGCATGGAAATTTTGTTGTAGAGATGTAGTCAAACATTCTACCATTACATAAATATGTAGAAAACCAGCCCGCCAGTCATTTAACAAGTTCATTTCTAAACACCCCCCCCCCCCCAAGACAATATTTGTTCTGTACCACTTTGGATGAGACTACCATGCTGCCTTCATTATGTAGGAATTCATGAAAGGAAGATCTTCACTTAAAAGTAGCTTGTTTAGGGGAACAAACCTCAATTGGACCAACCCCTCACTGGGTTTCTGGAGGTTCCCTCGAACAATGAGAGATACACAGTGCTTCATTGAGGGCATCTGGTTTATTTGTTGTTTCAAGGCTTCATAAGATGGTGGGGAGCCGCCTCTGAGCCATCCGTAGATGTTTTGATGGCAGCTCTGTAGCTGCTGTCACCAAATGCTCTACCGCACTACTTTGAAAATCTGCTCTCAGCTGAGCCATTGTCGAGACAATCTTTGCTTACATTGCAGAGAGTCTTAATTAGCTATCTGGCATTCTTTCTCGGATCCTGAACCTTTATTCTCCCTGTTTGTGCCAAGGGGGAAAAAGGCAAGCTTGGGTCTCTACAGCCCTGACTGGATTCTAGGTTCATTCCCAGATTTTTCTAGAATTAATTCTTTCTGAATTACAATAGCCTAGCTTTCTGTGAACCTTTCTCTTTGGGGTATTCATTATCCAAATACCATAGTTACAACTCCCCCCAACACACACACACACACAGCATTTTGTGTAGATCTTTCCATGCTACTCTTTAAACTTCCTTTGTGATACCTCATACACATACGAATTATCTGAAAATACAAATATATATATATATTGGCATATCATCATGGTGGAAAGGAGGAGCCTGGGTTTTTTTCTATGTCGCATAGCTCTCAACCCCACCCCCCCTTGGAATTAGATTGTATCCATTTCTATGGTCAGAGCTGACCATAATTTTGACCTTCCTTCCTTCCCTCCTTGCTTCCTTCCTTGCTCCCTCGCTCCCTTCCCAGTACTCTAAAAGTTTTTTGTCACTTTTTTGCAGGGGTTCCTGTAGAATTTTTACTTGTGTCACAAAACTGTGTGCCTGTGGTTTATGTGGTTGGTTTTCGTGTCCGATATGACCAATAGGTGCTAATGTCTCTCCTGCCAATATTTCTGAACTGCCTTTTACAAGAGGCCAGACTGCTTTAAACTCAAGTATTGTCAATACTTGCTTGCTGCTAAGCTGCCCGTCGACATACTGTAAAATGTTTGTTATTTCTTAAGATTTCAGCCCACGAGGGTCCTAAATGCTATGGTTGCATTTGCAATGGAGATTGTAAGGGGCGGGGGGAGGTCTTGTCTCAGTCTCTGCATTTGCAAAAGGAGGCCTTCCAAACCACTGGAAGAAATAAGGAATAAAGAGCCTTTAGAAAACAAGGACTTGGGCTTCTGAGGTGAAAGTCTGCGGCGAAAACCTTTTAGAGGAATGCTCCACCCACAAGAAAAAGGGTGATGTAGCAACGCAGGTAATTTCGTAGACCAACTGCTGGTTCTCTTTGCTTTTATGTTACCAACCTGAGAATCTGCACCAGGGAAATTGCTCTGCCTACAGTATGTCTGATGTGAAGCTCTAATAGCCTGGCATTCATGGGTCGATGTGAGACTTGAAGCAAGATGCCTTTTTATTGAAGCAAGAATCCGTGCCTTCTGAACTTCTCCGTCTATATGGGGTCTTTTGAAATCCCAGGAGATTAGACGTCATTCTGGGTTCTTGCAGAGAAGATCATTTTTTTTGCCGGACGGTGGTTCCTTATGAACGCCTACACAACACACTGATTCAAGGTGGAGGCATCTAGCCTGTATCCACCGTAGGCTTTGTTGTTTGGCTGTTAGCATGGAGGGTTATAGTCATTAAGCAATCCCAGCAGGTCATTGAGCTGGCTTTTGTCAGTCTCAACGATTTGGTTAGCAGGGGCTGCCCTACTTCGTTGGAGGCAGCGTAACTTTATGAGCGTGTTTTTCTTCGTTTCCAGCAATTGGTGTAACAGGGAATGAAGTTGTGCAATTACTCGCTTGGTTCCTAGACTTGTCTCTTTCTGGAGGAAGTAATCTAGTTGGTGGAGGTAAGGTAATTTCGACAGCAGCATTCTCCATTTTTATTTCTTAATATTGATCCATAAAGATAATAGCACAAGGCAAATAAAATCCAAAAAAAACCCAAAAACTGTGAACTGCAGAGCAAGGGTGACTCTGAAAAAGTACCTTTTGAACTCATTGTGGTTAGGCATTCTGATCCCAGAAGATGCTGGCATCACAGCAGCTAAACCTATGAAGAAAAACCTACAGCTAAAACTTAGTCTTTTGCAGTTTTCACACCATTTTCCAGTTGATGATTAAGCAGTCTGTAGAGTTAGCAGGGAAATGGGTTATCAAAGTGGATTGTTTGTGTCTTGAATGGGAAGGTTGGCCTTAGATCTTGGGCCCTTCAGCTGAAATGGAGGTGAAAGTTGTGACCCCTTAGTCCGCTGACAGCTTTAGCAGCAACTTAGTTTAAGGCAGAGGTTGTGTCTTGCCTTGTCTTCGTGTGCTTTAACATTATTTCCATTTTTCTACAAGAATTTTATAAGAAAAGTGTTTTGAGTTAAATGCTGGTTGCACAGTGCCAAATGTTTCAAGACCAGCTTCCTGGACTAAGGGACATTCCTTTTCAGAGAGATGGCAAAGCCTCTTACTTTCTGGAGATAATTTGGAAGGACCGCCCTAAAGCACTCAACTTTTCTGCCTGATTATTGCTTCATTTATCCTTGTTTTCTGACATTTGTCCTTCAAACAAGTCTTTTTCTGCCTTGTGTCCTTTTTAGCTGCAGGTCCTGGAGCCATTCCTTCTCACCCCTCGTGGATTCAGTCTCCAGCGTTCTAAAAAATATCCTGGGATGGGGGTGGGGAAAAAGAAAGAAAAGAAAGAAATGTTTTGTTTGAAACTACAGAGACCCACTCCTGGAACCGACAGTACTGATGTAGATAGATCAGCCGTGCAACTGGTTCTAAAGCTACTTCATCTGATTTGTAAACATCTAATCAGGAAGGATACCCGTGACTAAAATGGCTCATTTGATAAGGCTATTTCAGTTCAATTTTTGGATCCTTACCAGTCCTTAATACAGACCATATAGGGCTTCCTTTTTGCTGATCTGTAACAAACAAACAAACAAACAAAAAGGAATTCCTTGGGAAAGCTTTTTGAGTCATTGGACGGACTGAGTACTTGCATACTATACAGGTAGTCCTCGATTGAACGACCGCAATTGAACCCAAAACTTCCTCTGCTAAGTTGGTTGGGTGAGTTTTGTCTCATTTTACGAGACAACACAGTTGTAAAATTAGTAATATGGTGGTTAAGTGAATCGGGCTTCCTCCTTGACTTTGCTGGCCAGAAGGTCACAAAAGGTGATTCCCATGACCCTGCGACCATCGTATATAGATGTTGGTTACCACGCATCCAAATTTGATCACATGACCGCCGGACATGTGAAAAAAAACTTCTTTTTCCTAGTGCCATTTTAACCTTAAAACGGTCACTAAACGAATGGTTGTAAATTGAGGACTCCCTGTATTTCTTAACTGAAATGCTCGCCCGTTTAGAGACGAGGATTAGACTCTCAAACCAAGTGCCTTGTGATAGGCAATTGTACGTGGAGATGAGATTTTAGGCTAGGCAATTTAATGCTAGAGCATGGTGCTGTGGCCACTTCAGCCCATAAATGTGACTTACACATCCATAACCAGAAACCATCCCAGCAGTTTCAAAGTTGATATGTCCCTTTAATGAGGAATTAATACATTTTGTTGCCTCCCTGTTGTCCATTAATAGATACCTTGACATCCTTCTTGGTTTATGCTGTATTTGCTGGTTGATCATACTCTTTGTAGCTTCTGCATATGATAAATGTGAAGAAGTGCTGCTTCTGTGGAAAAAAAATGATGTGGAATAGGAGAGAAACAGTCACAAGATAGATGGTTACCCTGGGCAGCCTGCTGATGTTTCGGACTATAAACGGTTGCTGTCTCCTGCCAGCATGGCAACAAGAGTTGCAGCCCAACACATTTGAACAGCAGCAGAGGTTGAACCATAGATCCATGTGACTGCCTAATCCTTCTCCCTTAATTAGCTTTTTTATGGCACTTTTTGGGGAGAGGGTAAATTCAAGAGTTTTTTCTCCTTTATTGGGAAGACCCATGATTTTCAGCAGAAGGCAGGAGCTGGGCCCTTTAACTGCGGGGGTTAACGAGACATGGGGATGAGTTACAAGTTGGGCTTCTTTTGACTTTGCTTGAAATATTGTCTCTGATGATTCCAGAATGAAGGCCTGCTCAGGCGGTCCTCCTGGTGGCGTGTGTAAATTGGCCTATGACAACGCAGTTGTCTTCGGGGAACAACCCAAAGACATGGGTTATTCACCTCTGCCGTGCAGGTGGAAAAGAATTGACAGAATCTTTGTACCCCTGCAGATTAGAAATACAAAAATACTAAAAACCTGTGCTCTTGAGTCAGAACGACATGGTTGTGTCCTCGGTAGAGTCCCAGAGTTGGCTGTCTTGCATTGTCCCCTCTCTTGTTTTTGTTCCCATCACTGTGGACAGGGTGTTGCTGCTACATCGGTGCCTGGGGGGTTGGGGGAGCGGGGGACTCTGAGCACATAGCTATACAAGGCACTTGAGATTCACACTATCCTGGCTTTCTCTGCCAAACTCCATATGCTAAGCACTTTGAATTGTTTCCTTTTGGCGGCTGAAGGACCCAGAAACCACAAAGGGGGTGTTGGTTTTTGTAGCACACACCACCCCCTCTCTCTTTTGCTCCTTTGTGCTTTTGGTGCTGTCTTCCCTAATGTAAGTTACCTATCCAGCAGGTAGATGCCAGCCAGACTCCATAAGTTGATGCCATCACCTGGCGTTGCATGTGGTTCCTCTGAAGTCTCCTACATTCCCAAGCACAAACCTGGTCTCCTTACATGGAAGCTAGCTTTGGCCATGGATCTCCTCTTCCATTTTGAACTCGTGGCCATCCAAGCGTTCGTACGATGTACTGCATAAACTTTGGCACAACGTTATATCCTATTTCCTCTGGCCATCGATTACCTGGATTCTCAAAAACATTACTTCTGTCGAACCACCATTGGTAGTTGGTGGAAAGAGGAGATGCGGAGTGTTTTTACCCCTGTTTGGGTATTAAAGGTTTGAATCGGCGTCTCAGTGGCCTCCCTAGCGTGGCGCATCTATTTTTCAGTTTTATCTTGCAGGATGTTTCCCATGTTTCTCTGTTTCACCATTACACACGCAGCCCACGTTTCCCAATTTTAATGTTTGTATGTTATGGGCAGCCTTGGGCGGTGCAATTACGCAATTAACGATGAAGGGAAGGGGCCTGGTGTGCCAATTGCGACCCTTTCTTGACCAAGAATCATTACTCACAGTCACTCATGCCCTCATCACCTCAAGTCTAGATTACTGCAACACACTCAACTTGGGGCTGCACCTGAAAAGTATTCAACTGGTCCAGAATGCAGATGGGGGAGTAGTCTTGGGGGGGTTCCTTGATACTCTCATGTCACACCACTCTTGCGTGGCTTGCACTGGCTCCCAGTAGGCTTCCAGGCACAATTCAAGGTGCTGGTCATTACCTTTAAAGCCCCACATGGCATCAGACTGGGTTACCTCTGAGACCACCTCCTGCCACTGTTTGCCTCCCAGCGCCCCATGAGTTTGCATATGGTGGGCCTCCTCCAGATACCATCGGCCAGTCAATGCTGCCTGGCAATTCCACGGAAGAGGGCCTTCTCTGCTGCAGTCCCTACACTCTGGAATGATTTACCACTGGAGCTCTGAAGCGTCCCAGACCAGAGAACCTTCCACAAGGCACTCAAAACCTGGCTGTTCCAACAAGCTGGATTAGATTAACCCACCATAAATTTGTAATTTTAGGGGGATTTTAAATATTTTTATAATATATGTTTTATTGTGTTGTGAGCTGCCCTGAGTCCTGTGGGATTGGGCGGCATAGAAATTAAAGTATTTATTTGTTTGTTTGTTTATTTATTTATTTATTTATTTATTTATTTATTTATTTATTTATAGAGAATAAAGTATGAAGCATTCAAACTGAAGACAGTTTGGCAATTAATTCAACAAAACAAACACACTAATTACTAAAAGTAATAAAACATTACATTAAAAAAATCTAATAGGTTTTCTAAGAGGATTCTATTATATTTAATGTGATGGAAATGTGCTATTTATAAAAGTGAGCTTTGAGAAATGTCAATAACTTGGTATTTACTTTAGAAAATTAGAGACCATAATGGGGAAAAAACCTTTTAAAAAGCATGTTTGAATATTCTTTCATTAGTAAAATTAATTGCATGATCTTAGTTGCATTGATAGGACATGAGTGGCTCCGTGCTGGTTGATTTCTAAAAGAAATTATCAAGGAATATAATTCGTTTGATTGGGGTGTTCTATCTTCATTCTGTCCTCATTCAGATATTTAAAAAGCACAGTCAAGAAGTAAAACCTGTGAGGATTATGATGGCTACCGGATGGATCGTTGAGACGCTCCTAGCCAAGAAGATGCTGGAAGGCAGATGCTTGAACTCAAAATTGTCTTTATTAATAAACAAACAAGTAAAACAATAAAAGGCTAATTGTGGTTCTTCTAGGTTGGGATGCAGACATGTCCCAGCATGTCTGCCCTGGTCAGAACATTATGCAGAAAGATAAAAGTACAGATGGGAGGAAGCTTTATATAGATAGGGAAGACCCCTCTTCTTCCTTTAGTAGGTAAATGCAGGAACATGTGGATGTTTCCCACCTAGTCCTAGTGGGAGTATAGAGGTAATGCCATGGCTAGACCATGTTAACATAATCATTTAACAAAACCACCTAAAAGCATTCTTTAAAGGGGCAGAGACTTTAAATGGAGAACCCACAGATTTTGCTCTTCTTATAGTCACTCAGAGATCCAACTTGATGGAAGTTTGTTTCTGAAACAATGAATTAAAATCCTACATTCTTTAATTTCTTATTGTCAAGTGTTTCATAGTCCGAAATACATGAACACTGACTTCCTTCTCTTCATTAATGTTAGGTCAAGTGGAGTGGAAAACTTGAGGCCTTTCAAACATTACCTTTGGGAACAAAAGCCACAAGATTCTTGTCTTTGCATGAACAAAAATATTTTTGCTGGAACAAAAATATTTTAATATATATAAAAATTAAGCCATGGCTAAATAGATCAGTGCTCTGAACTCACTTTAAAACAGCTTCATACCTATGTAGTCCTCTTTTTTTACCTCCGTCTGGTCTCCCTAATTGTAGTACTGACAGTTGGGGTTACTTGGAAATTAGGTAACACTTTTGCACTCATTTCTAGAGACTTTATTTTTAACAGCTTATCTGGTTCTGAGAATGGATTTCTTTTTTCAGTCAGGTTTTCATAAGCCTTTTAGCTCAAGGCTCAATCATATCATTTTAGAGGAGAAGAAAAAAAACTCTATAAACAGCATCAGTTATAATGGGATGAGGGAACAACTCAAGGTTGATTTGAAGTGGGTGCATAATCAAGAGAAAATTAAACTTGAATGTTTTATTACTTTTGTTATTAAGCCAGAAATTAATAAAGACTGAAAAAGAAACAACATAGAGAATTATTGCAATATTGTGCAGAAAAAAAGCAGAATGAAATTAGGAGTCATGGACAAATATGCAGATGCACGCATCCAGCATCTGATGAGATACGCCATTCTGCTCACAGACAGTAAGTGTTATATGTTTACAAGAAGGAGAAATGAGAACTGCCAATCGCGAGAGACCCTGAATACATCTTTTTGGATGACAAGCAGTTAATGTTATGGATCACATCTGCCCAGGCTTTTATCATGATTTCAATTTGTTTTTCATTCACCAAGCTAGATATCAGGAAAATGCTGAAATGTATGTGAATCACCTGACAGAAATTTTATTAGCATCTCCATAGTGATCCTAGGGCAGAGAAAGGAAGTTTATGAGGAAACTGGACTACAAGATACTCTGTCACCTCCAATATTTCCTGCGCAAACTGGAAGGTGCAATTGATTTTTCTAATAATAGAGAAAATACTCCTTTGGAAGCATAATAGCACATTTTGAGTCTATGTCTGAGTTGTGTAAATCACACTATGTGGGGCCACTTGAGTGTTTTACCACAAATGTCTTGCAGGCTTATTTGGTCTTCTTAATGGATGCACAACATCGAGGTTCCCTAACCACTGAGGAAATTACATAGCTCCCAAGAATAGTAATTTATTTTTCAGAAGCATGAAATCCAGCATAGTAGATATCTGGTAATGAAAGAACAAAGAACAAAGACTATCTTGTTTCCTGTCTTCCATTGCAATAGATCCCAAGAAGTGTCATTACCTTTTTTCTTTCATTTTGGGTACCTGAATTTTGGTTGTTCAGATGGAAAGTGGCATTAAATAAGATGCAAATTATGTTGGTTTCTAGAGGGTATTTTTAATGGTATTCAAGAGACTGGACAAAGGGACACTGCCAAGGGAATGTTCAGATAAGATATCCAGCATAGTCCGAAGCTGGATAATTGGCAGGGCAGGAAATTCAGAAGGGATCCTTTCTAGTTCCTCAGGCTGTAAAAGAGGCAAGACGAGAAGTGGACTTTGAGACTTGCAACATTCCGTCAACATAGTCTTACCATAAAGTAGAATTCATTCACCTGCTTGCATTTCCTACCTGATCTGTCCCACAAGACCTACAGCATTGGACAAAAGGACAAATATATATGCTTTAACATACCTTGGGCTAAAACCTACCTGCAATCTACTGATATTGAGGAAAACAGGCTACTACTGGCCTTCAAGAAGGATGCTTGAAGCAAGGGTGGATTCCTACTGGTCTTACAACTTACAGCTGATTGGCACAGCATCATGGATCAGCTGTTTTTCGGCTCAGTTGTTCAAAAGAAGCAAATAAAAGGTAAGCTATAGTGCATGGGCAGGTGGGTAGCCCTAACTACTAGTTCACTGAACTGGTAGCTAAATTTAACAAATAGTTCACCCAAACTGGGCCAAACCAGTAGAAACCCACACCTGCCTTGAAGACAGCAGGAAAGCAGGTATCAACACCCACCCTGTTCATAACAGAATGCATAAACAAAGATAACCTCCCTTGTTTAGTTACCTTCAAAATTATCTGTGTGTAATCAAAATATTCTTTCTTAAAAACAGAAAAGACATTGTTCAGGGCCTCCCCCATCTATAAATAAAATTGAAACAAAAACCATGTCAGTATAAATCAAAGTACACTATGCCTCTGTGCATGGCTTTTACTGACTACAAAAAGGTGTTTGACTCAGTATTTCCAGTAAGCAGTAATGAATGCATTGGTCAACGAATGCAGTTGCTCTCGTGTTCAGCTTATTATATTTCTACACCTCCCCCTTGCTTCCGCTCTGACAAGTTCTTAACCGTCGTCCACCTTCCACATGTTTCTTAAGTCTCTTTGTTTTGGTGGGCCAATCTGGTGTTCCCCTCTTCTTAGTCCTTGCCTCCATATGTTGTCACGTGCTCTCCTCCTCCCGTCTCTTTTCTCCCATCTCTCGTTCTTTCCAGAATACTCCATTCTCCATCTTATTTCCTTTCTTAGCGATCGTCGTTTAATCATTTTAATTAGGAATCTGTTTCTTCTTTTTCTTCTTCTTACGTGCAGTGGCTTTGACAATTTAATTATCTTCATTGGTTTTTTCCTGGTTAGTTTATTATGAATTATTTCTGGTTTAGTCATTATTTCAAGCATCTGCACAAACATTTCTTTCATTTGTGTTTGAAAAATCCAAAACTCATTTCTGATCTCCTCCATTTCATGCTGATTCAAAATATTTGGTATTAATCCAAGTAACACAAATCCACCAGTTTCTATCTCAGTCCAATTAAATTCAATCCATTC
>JANHGC010007254.1:0-12237 GCA_027560395.1 Boaedon fuliginosus
ACCAGATCCCGGTGCCATTGCTCCGAGATAAAAACTAGATCAAGGGTGTGCCCCCCCCCCCCATGAGTTTGACCCTGAATTACTTGGGTCAGGTCCATGGTTGCCATGGAGGCCATGAACTCCTGAGACACACAAGAGTCACAAAGAGGAGTCACAAAGGGATGGCAGATTGAGGTCCCCAAGTAACATCAGCCTGGGGAACTCAATTGCCAACCCCGCAACCCCCTCGAGCAGCGCAGGCAGAGCTGTTGCAATGCAGCTGGGAGGTAGGTACATCAGCAACAAACTCAACTGAGCCCCTGAGTCCAGCTTCAAGAGGAGAGACTCACACCCGACAATCTCTGGAGCCGTGACAATCCATGGATGGAGATCTTGACGGATAATAATAGCCACCCTTCCACCAAATATAATATGGCATGTTTTTCCGTGCCATTATAATTTACTAAACAAATAGTTGTAAGTCAAGGACTAACTATAGTATGGAATATAATCTATGTATGTTATAAAAATACAAATGCCCACAGAAGTACACATTCTTAAATACAGCTGAAAAATATCATTTTTTGGTGGCATCGGTGACGCAGTGGTTGGAGTGCAATACTGCAGGCTACTGTCAATGGTACAGTTCTGTACATCTCCCCATCTATTCTGCAATGCTATGGAACCTTCCATGGGGCGACACAGAGGAATGAAAAGTGAAATGAAAAGTCTGGCTGCTTGAGCAATTTTCTCACATAATGTTGGACTATCCCATTAAAAATAAATGTGTGACAATTTAACCAAATATTTACTTACTGACTGTTCATTTAAATCCTGATTATCTTCCATGGAGGTTACTCACTTTTCTTCCACAAAGAGAAGCACTTGAGAAGTAACTGGATGTCCTAATTTTAAAAACAACAAGACAAAGTATTACTTTGTTTCTATAGTTGTACATATATATACATGTATATACAACTACATATTAGAAACTAGGTTCTATGCCTATACGGTACATTCCTGTGTTTATAGCTGAAAGAAAAGCATAATTTTAAGTACAGCAACTAAATGGCGCTGGATATTCAAAACAGATCTATATAATACATTGAAAATGAAACTGACATTAATAGTAGAAGGCTAACATTTTACTACCACCATTTTTTCCCCATTTTCAGCTATATCTTCCTTCAAATCATTGTTTGTTGGTGGAAATAGAAAACTGTATCAACATTTTCAGAATTTGTCTGTATTTACAATTTATATGGCAACTTCATGTGAAATGTAAATCAAATTCCAGTTTTCATTTGCAAATGAGTGTCTTTGATAGAAAAATCATTCTAAAATCAATCAGCAAAAGGATTAGATAAGAATCAGAACCATTTATTTATTTATTTATTTGATTTATATCCCGCCTCTCTTCCCCAGTCAAGGGGAATTCGAGGCGGCTTACAACACAATTTAAAAACAATTCGACATCTTTAAAAGAACTATTGCTACACAATAATAATACTAACACACACCAGGCAACATCCATTCATTCAGGGTGGGAATTAACTCCAGGCCTGCCGACAGAGCCAGGTCTTCACGGCTCTGTGGAAGGCCAACAGACTAGAGATGGTTTGGATCTCTACAGGTAGCTGGTTCCAAAGGGCCGGTGCTGCCATAGAGAAGGCCTTTGATCGGGGGCCCACCAGTCGACATTGTTTAGCTGACGGGACCCGTAGCAGGCTAACTCTGTGAGACCTAAATGGGCGCTGGGAGGCATAAGGTAGCAGAAGGCTAACTAATTATTAACTAAATAAGCTTAAGATTTGATGAATCCCTATCTGAACTTAGAAAAGGTTATAGAAATATCCACTACAACATTTTAAATTTGTGATCCAGATCTTAGAAATATAAAAGTTACCACTTCCATTTAGAAGAATTACTTGGATTGCTAATGTTAGTATCTAGAAAGGAAGATAGTTCATTTTAATAGCCAATTCATGAAAGCAAGATGAGAATGACACTTCAGTTAATTAGAATATAACTTCATGCTACATGGTAAGTAACATACTCCCTCTTTCTTGCGATAATTTGCTAAGTAGTATCTTTTATTACAACATGGAATCATGAAACCTCATGAAATCATTTTAAATTCATACATGATATTTTACTCTCTTATCGATATATTTGTATACTGCCTTATTTCAAAATGACTCCATGCAGTTTATAATAAAATAAACATATTCACTAACAATTACACAAACCTATCAAAATGGAAATAACCTATATTTTCATGATGGCATGAGGCATAATTAAACTTGTCCATAGGACCACTGAAAAAGTGTGGTTTTTAGTGCCTTTCTGAAGGATAGGTTACTCCAAAGGATTTTAAAACCCAAGGAAAGTCATGATAATATGGTTACAAGTTCCATCTGTTTTCATGAAATATGCCTAAAAGTGTACTACTAGACAGTAAAGTTGCTTCCCATAGCAGGTTCTAGTCAACAAAGCATTCAATCTAACATTCTAAAGTGGCTGACGTTTCAATACTGTGTAGAAAGCATTAAAACAGGCCAAATGATAGTCAGATTTGAGAAGTTCAGAATTATATACAATTGAAACAGAGGGTGTAGTTGTGCAAATACAATGATATTTTCAAAACTGGAAAGTTAAATAGAAAGGTTCTTGTATATTTAAATTAAAGGTTCTTGTATATTTAAATAAAGTTTATTCTTATCAGCAAACTAATGGCATTGAACTCTAAACTGAACTAAAAATGTCTTCTAGTGAAGTCATGTCACCCTTTTGTAGCCCTTTAGATAAGCAGCCATAGGATCAAAAACAAGGTCAGTCTCGTTCCTTGAAATCACTTGAGCAGGATAGATTAAAGCAACTATAAGCGAACAAGTCCAAGTCATATCTTAATCAAGTAAATAATTATAATGAAAGTGACCCACTAGAATTTACATCTTATAATTAATATATCAAATATAATAAAATAACTTTTTAATAATTATCCCCAAAATAAAATTAAAATGGATCCAGAATATATGCTTTATCTATTAAGCATCAAGAACTGAAATGACACCAAATATAGATTTGTTGCTTTCAGAAAGCAACAAAAAAGCAGTAAGATCATGTGAACAAAAAGAGAAATGACAATTATTTCTCCCGCACAACCACCATCAAGCAGTTGTTCTTTAGAAGTTATGTATCAGTTTGTTCTGAATTTGCTATTGATGTTCTAGCCATCACATTAGTTATATTACTGCTCCATCAATCGTAGCTTCAACATAAATGTAAAATATTTTTGTGGTTATTTTATTTTTTCCATTAAATAACTTAATTAACAATGATATAGCATATTATACATACATACGTACGTACATACATACATACATACATACATACCTCTTTCAAAAAGTACATCAACAGTACTTTCTTTATTATGGATGGTAACATTGTTAGCCAGATTACTATCTGTTCACAACAATGTGAAGTCACAACTGCAAGTTCATTAGTCAGTATTGACCTTCATACGCATCAAGAACCTAGTATGTTGTAATGAATTGGCATAGTATATGTCTGGATACAAGCTGTGGCCTTTGGCAATAGACAGATGGAATTTTATCGATGTGCAGAATTTCTATGTACCATCCAAGATGTTTTGGTATGGCACCAAGTGCCACGTATTTCCCAAACATTTGTCTGTTTGGGTGATTATTTAACAGGCAAAACCAGAAGTGAAGCTACTCTTGATTTATGCTTTTATATCTTATTCTTAATCAATATAGGTACAACCACTCCAAGTAACAGTGGTACAGTCATTATAAGACCTGACTGCTAACATTACACAGCAAGCAAAACTATCAGCAGGCATAGGGACAGCGATCAGGAGAAGGAAACACCATGAAGCCATTAACTTTTGTTGTCCCAACAATGATGTGATTTAATTAAAGATTCTAAGATGCAAAATATTCATAGTGTATAAACAACATGGCAACTACAATTGCCAAGCATCAAAGATAAGGAAAGTGGCAAATATGATTTTCTGGATTCTACAGAGCTCTAAAATAACAATTACAATTTGAAAGATCAGAGATATAGGCCAGAAAAAGTTCTAATACAGCCACATTTGACAGTTTAATCTCAGCTTTTCAGCTAAATTTTCTAAAAAAAATATTTGAAGCAAAGAACAGACTTCAACTGGATATTATTTTGTTCCCTAATACACATATACAACATTGTTTCCAACATCCTCTGCCTTTCTCATGTTGTTCCACTAAGTCAGCGGTCCCAATTTTTTTGGCAACAGGGAATGGTTTCATTGAAGACAATTTATCCACAGAACAGGAGTGGAAGGATGATATCATGTGCTACCTATGTCCCACACATGCGCAGATGAACCTTCACTTGCTTGCGCAACTCAGTTCTTAACAAGCCACGGACCAGTACCAGTCCATGGTCCAGGGTTGGGGATCCCTACATTAGTGATTTGTTTTACTCCAGATCAATAGAAAAATACTACCAGAATGCTAAGATTAATTTACAGTATTGTGGCAAATGTAATTTTAATACATATGGGATAGACAACAATTCCTCTTTTAGTTTCTTCGAAGAGCAAATTTTGCCATAAGAATTTACAACCAGGCAATAGTCATAATAAAATTGAAGTAACCTTAAGAAAGTACCTTCCACATAAAATATATCCACTAAATTAATTTAGGAGGTCCTCACTGAAGCCAGCCCACACACTTGAGATGATACAGTCAGGGATGGGTTCCTACCAGTTCGCTGGTTACCCGCTTTGTGGGCGCACTTCCAGATCGCCTGTCAAACGCGCACTGCGCGTGATTGACTTCGAAATCTTCGTGGTGTTCTGGAAGCACTCTGATCCAACAGCTGCGTGGCCACAAAGCGGGTAACAAGTGAACCAGTAGGAACCCATCCCTGATATAGTGCTTCAGTGACTAAACACTGGATATAAAAAGAGTACTATGCAAAATGACTATTATTGCCCCCAACAGTTTGCATAACATGTGAAAATCATCCAACACTAATGATAAAAATATTAGGTTTTAATTAGTTAAAGGGAGCTTGTTTTAAAATTAACTGTGAACCATTCCTATCATCACAAAATATTTCCACGGGAACCTTGCCACTTTCCCTACAAACAAAATTCATTTATGAGAACATGTTTAATTGTCTTACAGTTAAAAAAAAAATTAAGTCAAATGACAAAAACCTGAAATTTAACAAAACACCACCATTTAAATTTAGTTACATTCACATAAAATGATCCAATACACCCTAATAAATCATGAACAGATATAGATCTGCCGGCAATTTATGTATATTATTGTTAGCAGTATTATCTATTCATATAACTAAATAATCATGGGTAGTATAGAATTTTCTGATGTTATTGTCACTTGCTTAATAAATTAAATGTATAATGCCCATACCATATGTATCTTCTATAAATACATGGTTGCTATTTTCCTAATGTAGGAAATATCCTAATCTTATTTTACATTTCTTAACTCATAGATAGTAGAGCAGTGTGTATGTACACACACACATTCACTGTGTACTGTACACACACACATGCACACAAGCACTAGTAAGAACTACTTCCTCAAATGTTCTCATACTTCATCAGATGTTCACATCACTATATCGTAAATTAAAAACAACTATGCTTTAGTATGAGAGTAATGAAATTCTATCTTTGCAACTCACATAAAAGTTGATATCTGATCCTGAAGTCATAAGAGCGTATAGTCTTTCAAATTAGTATGTTTGTACCTACTGTATAGTATTGTGTGCATGTGCATACATACGTACATACATACACTCATAGTTTTTAGAATACTGTATGTGGCAAAATTTGCCAATTTTACTTTCTATATTGAACTTTTACATATTCAACATTTTAAAATTGCCTCCAACAGTTTTATCATTTACAAGATAGTCTGCAAATCTAAACTGATCACTAAATATCTCCAGCCAAAAAAAAGAACAAAACAATACATTATTGTTTTCTATTTACATATTGCTTTCTCATTCATTTCTTCTTCCATATCAGACTTGTTCCATGTATAGAAAACTATCCTCATATGAAACTCCATTCATATATTGCCACATACAAAACATGAAGTGAACTGGGTTAATATACATGTCTGGCTAAGTATTTAGAAATATAGAGGGAAGTAGGCCTTTACAAACTGTAACTGTCTTGGACCCAAATTTACAATATTTTAACTGACTTAAGCATTTTACTTTTCTTGAATTATTTTTTTCTTGAAGATAATAGCAGAATCATGATAGGAGACAATAATCAGACTTTTATGTTTTTTCCATTTTGACTAAGGAATAACAAAATAGCATTTCTTAACTGCATATAGTATACAGTATTTCAACAACACTACTTTTCCATTTCTTCTCATTCTAATAGGTTATCAGTACTCAGAAGGAAGTCACATTAAGCTAAATAAAATTTACTCTCAGGTGAAATTTATTTTTGTTTCAAAGCTACTGACAAAGGGTATATTTCAAATCCACATAAACAGTACTTTAAAAACTTATCTATCCCAACAGCAGAAGTGGGTTGCTATCGGTTCGCACTGGTTCAGGCGAACCGGTTGCTACTGAACTACCGGTTGGGGTGAACTGGTTCTGTCGGAAATAAAGGTCACCCAATCGCCCCTGCATTATTCTATCCGTTTTGAGCCCTTTTTTCAAACCCAGCTGATCAGCGTGACAGCGCAATTGCTGCCTGTCCGCTGGTTCATTCACTGGAGCTGCAGGAACAGGTCAGTTGAATCGCTATTAGCAATTGCTAATTAGCAATTTGGCGCACGTGTGCGTGATCACCAAATTGGTTGTTAGACCAACTGAAACTCACCCCTGCCCAATAGGTGAGGCTCTTATTGAAAACCTCTAATATAGAACACTAAATTAGAAAGAAAGTAAATTAAGGCAGCTGGCATGGGTATACAACCAATGAAACATCTGTGTCTGTCCTCATGAAATATTTATCAAACTTTACAAGTCTCTGAAAACGTAAGAGTTTATATCCACTCGTGCTGGTTTATAAATCTGTTTTGTAAAGAAACTGCATCATCCAAAGTACTCAAAATTATGACTTTTTAAAGCATTCTGCTGTGGTTTTTTTAATATGAGTTTATATTTATTTTACTTATACAAATGCACACAACTACGTGAAATTCCACTTAGAGTGGTAAGAAAGGAAAACATTTAATTTACCTAAAGAGATGACTGCCATTAAAATACAGTTTGTGGTGCACTGGCATTGTTCATTGCTTTATTTTATTTTACTGACCTTTATCCTATGCAAAACAATTAAAACTTCTGCCTCAAGTAAAAATAAAAAAAAGTTGGGCTTGATTCCTGATAACTTTATAGGCATGTTCATACATGTTTCTTGACAACAAAAGATGTTTTTTGTTGCCTGCAAGCTTTAAATTCAAGGTATATTAAATTCAAGGTATATTTGATTGTATATACACAAGCAATTTGCTGGGTTGAATCCCAAATGGATTGGACTTCTAATTGTAAATTTAAGTAAATGGAATTGGTATAACTTATAGTTATAGTTCACCAACATTATTTAAACAAAACACAATAGTTACATTTGTGTATTCAGGATTCAAATAGTGATTTAGCTAATAATTTTAAAACTTCCTGATTATCAGAAATTGCTTTAAAAAGTTTATCAATTCCCAAAGTGAACTTTGATATAGTTACCTGCTTATTATTTTTATTTTATTTTTTCAAAATATGTTTTCTCCATAGCTTCTGCTTAGCCCACCAGATAGAGCAGAAAAGCCATGTGCTGGGTTCCCTCCATTCAACAGGGTCATCCTGTTAGATCCAGAAGTTGTGTTTTAATTGGGGCACCTCAAGCCTCATCCTGGAATAGTATCTCTCCAGAAATCCAGACAGACCCAACCATGTTAGCCTTTCACAAAACTTTGAAAACCAGATGTTTGGGTCAGATGGTTAGGTGAGCTTTGCTGCTGAGCTGGTTTTTCAAATTTGGTTTTTGTGTTTTAACCTTGGACATCATGGGTTATATACGGAAGCACTAGTTCTTCTAATAATTGAACAACACCAGAGTCACTGTTCTGAGATAGGTGGCCATGTAAACTATTTAATTAAAAACATACAAATCCTGGCTTTCAGAAACACTATTATATTTGACTTCAGTTTATTTTCAGTTGAAGTGAAACTATATAAATGGTTTACACAGATAGCAAGTATAATGTAATAGATCGTATTTTGGCTCTTCTGTGTATATTGATATTATTTTTATAGGTATAAAATGTACCACTTTTCTAAACTTCCACAAACTATCAATCATATATTCTCTATTGCACTGAAATATTGACTAACAATATAATGTGCAATTTCTGTCACTTCAAAAGGTATAGATCAAAAAGCTCTATTACACACATGTTAATTTTTAACTGACCTTAAAACAAATTAATGTTCCTTTTTTTTATGAAGACTTATGAAGCCGCCTCGAGTTCCCTTTGACCGGGAAAGTGAGGCGGGGTATAAATTTAATAAATTAAATTAAATTAAATCAAAAATGAAAGGAATTTGTTTTAAATAACTTTGTAAAATGCTAAGAATAAGTTTTCAGAATATGTTGAAACTAATGTTCTACTGGAAAATGAATAGGTAAATATTATATAAGTAGCAAGGGTCAACTCTCTACTTTAACAAACAAACAAACAAACAAACAAATAAAAATTCAAAAGGTTCTAGATGACTAAATATTGAAGTTAAATGGAAAATGGTTGTTACATTTGGATTCCACTATTAGTCATGGTCTTATCCCGAGGACCGGTTTTGTTCCTCTTGCATTTTGATATGGGGCACTGAGGAGGGGAAAAAGAATTGCCATATCTTACTAATCTATAAAGTGTGATTTCTTTTGACTGTCATATTTTTGAAGTACAGAAATGTCAAACCCTGATTAATATAGCTTGATGAGTTCAATAGGCCATAAAGGTTTAGGATTCAGGCATAAACTTGCATAATTTAAAATGCATGCAGAAATATCTAACCTTGTCACTGAGGTCCTGAAGCACAGAATTAAAAAAAAGGTTATATCCAGTTTTTAAGAAAAATAAATAAAAATATATGGTTAGTATCCAGATGTAGTATTAACTCATCATTTCATACAAAACAATGAGATTAAAAAATACTTTAAAAGAACATGTTGTAAGAAAGGTTGAAGCATCAAAATAAATTATTATGAATATACTTTAAGTTTAATAGTATTTTAATAATATGCAAAAGTTTCATTCAGCTAAATACCAAGTTTTTGAAAAGAATCCCTGGTAAAAGTGTTCCATTTACAGTTAAATCAGTGATCAAATATTCATGAAGTAACTTTTGCAGCTAAACAATGCAGTATTGTTGATAATTATCTGCTATCCAAAGTAAAAAATACTTATATTTATAATCAATACTTTTATGTATTACTCCTAAGATATAGCCTGAAGCCATGAAAATGTTCATGCTTTTTGTACACTATATAAAACATTATGCAGAGCTTATTATTGCTAGTAAACATAGTGTTAATAAATGATATTTTATTATGCTTGACATCAAACTTCAAATCATACTTATTTGTTCTTGGCTTTATAAACAGGTTTATACAATGATATTTGTATTAATTCATAATAAAATAATTAATGAAAATGTAAATATACAGTATGGAAATATGTAGATTTCAGATGTTATTGTATAAAATTTTCAATTTGTCACAAATGGAGGTAAAATTGATTATGAAACAATTGCATTACAAAATACTAAGCAAAGATATGTTTTAACAGTTTCTTTGCAGTTGAGTCACTTTTCAAAGGAGACTAAAAGCATACAGTGTTACATCAAGAAAATAAATTTCAGCTGTTGTTTTTAGTTTTAAAACTGTACCTGCTTTTGTTTATCAATGTATTTTAAAGAATAACTCTTCCATTTATTTCTTTAAGCAGCAATTGAAAATATTTACTACTAGGCAATACCTAATTTTAGGTTTTAAGTGCTTTAACAGCTCTATGAAATATGATCAGCAGTGCTATATAAAAGTATGCCGAATAAACTCCTCTTGTAAAAAAAAAAAAAAGCCCTCTAAGCAGTTTGGATATCTTCATTTTTAAAAGTTACACCAAGAACTTTATCAAAAATCATTCCAATAAATACAATTATGTTCCAGGTATGATATTACCTGAAAATGAGAAGGTAAATATCTAATAAACCTTCACTGTCATATGTAGGTTTTCCCTCTTCTGTAAAATAAGCACAGCAGTAGATTTAGTCCATGATAACTTGCAAAATAATTTGGTTCTTCCATCTTCAAATGAATACAACATTGTGTATAATAATTTACATAATTTTTTGGGCGGGGGCGCTATTTGTTATAGTTAAGCTTCTGCACATCCCTCATTTCTATCATTAGTATTAATAATACTGGGATGCTTTAATATTCATTTTTAAAAATTCCTTTGATATCAGAACTCCCATATTTCTTTCTTTAAAAATAGAGCTTAAAAGTCTATTATTATATTAATAACAATATATAATTATAAAGATAGTACAAATAAGGAGTAAAAATGATGGCAAGATGAGTTAGAGTTAGAATTTTATCAATCAATTCTTTACCATCAAAACAGGTTCCTATTACACAAAAATTCAAAATTATTGTGCCTAATAAAAAGTATTATTTAGTGCTAGTATTTATTTATTTATTCATTTATTTAATTTCTATAGTATACCTCACTATAAAGATACTCCATTACCAATAATGCTTATAACAAACATATATTTTACAATAAGGAGGATACTGCCACAAAAACAGAATATTGGTAATTGATGGGATACTGCTTAATAAAAAGCCCAGTTAAAACACAGAGTGGGTGAAATTAAGAAACATATCTGCATTCTTAATGAAACTACTAGAATGAAATATGGTACATTCACATATTTGTATCATGACTATGATCATAATGCTGATAAATTAAAGGAGAAAACAGTGTTTTGATCTCTATTTTTCTAATCACAAACACCTGGTCGGAAAATAAAAGATATATAAAAGTCTTAAACCTATGTATGCTGGAATTGGACTCAAACCAAGCTAATACATTCATTTATGATAACTAATCAATTAATTAATCTTTCTTTTAATAATCTAATGTAAAGTTATTTTTACTTTTCAAAAGGACTAATCATGTTGCCTGCTGTTCATTTGTCAACCTTAGCTCATTCTAGCAAATGCAGATATAAAAACAGGAATAGATCAGTTTTATGTCAGGCTTTACTAACCATAATTTTCTGTCAGGTGGATAAAATCCCCAGTCAATAATTGTCTTTGGAAAGTAAAAACTTTGTATGCCAATGTCACTACATAATGAAAAAATTGCAAGTCGAAGAGCAACATACAATAGCCCTAATAACAAACAAAATAATTTGGATGTATTAAATTTGTCACTATTTAGTTGCAGCATTTTCATAGAATGCTAAAATTTGAGATCCTCCAGAACCATGCTATTTTGCCATAAAGCCCACATTCTTTCTTCCTTTTCTCTTGTACCAAAGCGTCTAAATGAGAAGGCAACATCAATGGCTAAAGCCCAAGGGACTAAATATAAAATAACTTACTTCAAGGAGGACCAGCCACAAAAAAGTCTTCCACGTGGTAGTATTTTAAGATCAAAACACAAGTCATTGATTGTATAATGTTCACTGCACCTCACTCAACTGATCTACAAAGTCAATTCCTCCGTTGCTCAGATTGTAAGAAGGGAAGGAATTCGCTATGTGTTTTGTAGCTGTAAGCTTAAATTTGCTCATAAACGTTTCACAAACAATGCAGGTGGAGCAGCTTACACCCCATTTTTTTTATATCCTATGTTACTCGAACTCTAAAAACAAACTTCCTCATTAAGCCCTGCATGCCAAACTTTCTTCTTCAGGATAAACATGAAGACAGACCGGAAAGTTCCAGGTTTCCAATGCAACAAAGTAAGGCACCGGTTAGCTTCAACATTTATAATCCAAGTTAGGTGAGAAAAAGAAGAACCCGACTGTTTCCCAAAAAAGGCTGGCAGAGTGTTTCTCCAATTGAAAATACAAGTAATTTACAAACAAAAAACAAACACACCATAACCCCCGGCCAGAGTTTGGGAGATTTTTCACAATTTTCCACCCGTCCCCCACTTCAACCCCCCCACCCACCCC